>PYHW01009883.1:994788-1011687 GCA_013186435.1 Turdus rufiventris
GTGTGTGAGGGGCTGTTTTGTGTGAGGGGCTGCTGTGTGTGTGAGGGGCTGTTTTGTCTGAGGGGTTGCAGTGTATGAGGGGCTGTTTTGTGTGGGGGGCTGCGATGGGCGAGGGGCTGTTTTGTGTGGGGGGCTGCGGTGTGTGAGGGCTATGGGCTCCCTGCCCTCACCAACTGGAATGAGGCTGGCTTTTGCCCAGAGCCCTCTGCTCGGTGCCCGAAGCCCTTTTCCCGGATCCTAGTGCCCTTTTCTCGGTGCCCAAAGCCCATTGCCGGGATCCCAGTGCCCTTTTCTCGGTGCCTGGAGCCCTTTGCCCGGTGCCCGCGCTCGCCCCGGGGCTCCCTCCCCGATCTCCACAAGATGGCGAGCGCGGGCCCGCGCGCAGCCCAAGATGGCGGCGGGCGGCGCGGTGAGGGGCCGGGGGCGCTCGGACAGCCGCGGCCCCGCTCGGCCACAGCCACGGCACCGGGCCCGGCGCTCCGCCAAGGCAGCCCCGGCAGCCGGCCCCGCACAGCCCGCGGGGGAAGCAGCCGACACGGCGAGCCCGGTACGAGGGATGGGGCCGGGTGGGATGGTGTTGGAGGGGGAGGGAAAGGCCACGGGGCGAGGTGAGCCCCGGGGGGATCTCAGGTAATTATTAACAACTACAATCTGAGCATCACCATGTGGGAATTATCAGGAGAATTGAGGTAAATTTATCGCCGTTCCCGCTACTCCCACGACGTTGTTTGTGCCAGTGCAGAAATACAGAGCAGATTTAGCTGCTCACCCTACCGGGTGATGACAGGCAGGCCTGGCACAGTAATTCCCATTAGCATCATCCTTAAGAAAATATGAACGTGGTGATTGACCTCGTACGGTGCTAGTTTTTTCTCTGAGCAAAGTGTTCTTTGCTTGTTGGTGATGGTCTGTACATTGTGGTTTATGTAAGCTGTCTGGTCCTCTTTTCCTCTCTTTACATGCACTTTTTACTAATTACTTTTCTTAGAAGGTTTGGATCAAAATGCCACTCGTGTGATGGAGCCCTTCTGTTCCAAAGCCAGCTTTGCAACTAAAAAGATAAGGTGATTTTATTTTATTTCAAGTGTGTTTTAAGATCTTGTCTTTTTTTCTATCAGCGTTCATCACATGAAGCTGCTGAGGGACAGCCTGCAAAGAGGATGAAATGCGAAGAAAGCAGTCTAAAATCAGAGCTAGAGGGACTCACATGTGAAAGTGGCAACCTTGCTGCACTGGGAGAAACACCTAAAACATTTGATGGGGATGGAGGTTCAGAAGATCCAGGAGACAGCAGTATAACCCAACAGGAAAAAGATGAAAGCATTCCAGAGACTGATGAAGGGAAGCAGGGAAAGGAGTGTGGTGTTTCTCTGGAGCCACACGAAGTGAAATCCAGCGGTACTTCATTAAAAATGGGTGGATATCTGCACCGCTATCACGCCTTCAGCGAAGAGGAGAGCAGCTGTGGGAGCTTTGACGGGGCCACCTCGGAGGATGCGGATCAGCCACGGGGACCAATGCTCCTGGAACACAGCAGCTGCTTCTCGGATGAGGACAGCAACCAGCCCATGCCAGTGCACCGCTTCTTTGGAGATGTGGAACTGGTGAGATGATGAGTTCTTGCTTTAGGCTCAGCCCTGGTCTGCTTAAAATTTGCTTCAAAACTCTTGGTGAATTTGACCGGTATTGTTGGGCCCTGTGCTCCAGATAAAACTGTCTCCATCAGAGATTAAATTACTTGCCCAGCTAAATTAATTTCAGGTGTAAAATCTTTCTTATTTAGACTTCTTAGCCAATTCCATGAGATAAGTATTTTTACTGATAATGACATTAAGGAGACACGATACTGTTGGCAAAATAGATTTTTGCTGGTCTTTGGTTCTTAACACAATCATAGAACAGCTTGGGCTGGAGGGCTCTTAGAAATCACCCAGTTCATCCCTGCTGCATTGGGATTGTTTGGAATGGAAACTGGTTTCTGTTTACCTCAGCTTTTGAATTGATCCAAGGGCCAGTGCTTTAAATTTGAATCTCTTTAACAAAGCATATTTTTGGGGCAAGTGACGGTACCATATTTTAGGTGTTTCCTGTGGTATTTAGGGAGCAGTAAGGATTCATTTAGGGAGCCCTTCACCCTCTGCCAATCCTCCTCACAGCAGTGGAAGAAATGCCAGCCCTGAGATCTGGTTTGGGCAGACTCCCCTTAGAGCCCCACAGCTTTAGCTTTGGGTTTGTGCCACTGCTCCCAAGCTGGGGTTGGTTCCTGTGTCAGCTGAGGGAGGATGGGGGCTGGTGGAGGTAGGAGTTCTGCCATTTGCCACCACAGATTTTCCTTGTTGATTTGATCTTCTCCCTGCAGCATCTCCCAACAGTTGTGCTCCCGAGCGTGACAAGGAGCAGGAGAGAAGCCAGGAAGCTCCATTTCATTGCAAAGGAAGATGATGATGATGAGGAGGAGGAGAATGTTGTCTAACCACAAACTGTAAACAAATTAAACCCTTCTTTTTCTTTGCGACCACATGGCAATGGTTGTGTCCGTAACATGAAGTGTCTGTTTGCCTTTTCTCAGGGAGAGAACTGGGAGAGTTTGTCTTGCAGGAATTGGCAGACACAGTATTTCAGTGATTATCTGGGGCAAATACTAAATTTTCAGTGATTTAGAAATAAAGTATAATTTAGCATTTTACCACTGATATTTAGGAAAAAACCCCAAGGAAAATAAAAGTTTGTATTGCTTTTTTTGTAAATTTGAGCCTCTATCTTGAGGAAATATTTGGTTTTACTCCTTTTTTTTTCCAAAATAGTCCAAGAAAAAATGCTGGAGCAAGGTTCTTTTTCTTTTAATTCTGCAATGTCCATGGCATCCAGGTACAAAGAAGTTCAAGAGTCTCCCTTTTGTGGCTTGTTTACACCTAACCCAGAACCAATTAAACCTCTAAAATGCAGTGGTGCTGGCAAAATGAAGTGCAGGATGTCAGAATGGGTTCAGTGTGCTCATCTCTGGGAGTTCAGCATGTTTGCACTGCACGTCAGCTCCCCAAACACCCACCCTGTGGTGCTGCCTCCTCCCTCCACCTGCTGCTCCAAGTGTTGTCCTTCAGCTGGTTTCCAGCAGGGATTTTGGAAACAAGTGCTTTGGAGGTGGGTAATACACAAGGAATACTGTCCCTTGGATTTGATGGACAGGGGAAGATTTCTAAGGCTGTGGGGCAGCCCCCTCTGCATGTTTAAAATAAAAAAAAAAGGAGCAACCTCAGCTGATTTTGGGAAATGTTAATTCACTTAGTGTTTGTGGGAATATTTCTTTGAAAGTGTGATTATGCAATAAGCTTCTAGGTATTTATTGTTATAGCTCCTTCTATGTTTCTAAAAATAGAGAGAAAATGTTATCAGCAGATGGTTTAAATAAATATTAATTTCTACAGCTAGAGCCTGTTAAACATTCAAAAGTTGCAAGGCAAACAAATTGCATATGTATAGCATGGTAATGCATTCCCATTTCCACTCCAGCTGATGCATTGTTTCTGTCAAAGATATTTCTTGGCTTCTTTTCACCCTAATTCTGTAACACAGAAAAATCCAGATTTTTTAATTGCATATTCATAGTTCCAGCCCAGCTCTGTGTTGCAGCAGCTCCTCCCAGCATTCCTTCAGTGCTGTGTTTGCTGCTGGCTTTCTAGCAAGCACAGTTTCACACAGAGGCATTCGTTTCACTGTGCAAAATGCATTTTCAGTTTGGGGGACACGTGCCACACAGGTGACACTGGGTTTATCACCAGAATCCAGGGTCAAACAGTGCAGGAAGGGAAGCTGGAAGGATTGATTACATGCAGTAGAATTAGAAATCCTGTGTTTAAAATGCACCTCGTTGCCTTTCCGACTGCAGTGTTTGGGAGGGGACTGAGTTTGTTGTTTAAAGTCAATGAATACTCTCTGTAGCAAAGCTTCCAAGACCCAGTAATTTGGGGCTCAGGCAGAAATATCATTTCCATACAATTCCATGTGAACTGAACCAGGACCAACAATGAGAGGAAAATAAAGAGTTTTTTTGTAGGTTTTTACAGAGCAGTAAGTAGCTCAATTCATAAACACATTTCTCGTCATGCTTTATCACACCCGATTAATCTCTCATGCACCTCCATGTACTCACACACACACAGATGTGGGGACATTTTTTTATTTCAAAAGTTCACACGATTTACATTGACAATTCCAAAAGTTCAGTTGCTATCAGCTGGTATTAAAGAAAAAAATTCAAGTAACAAATGGAACTATTCCTGATTTGTAGCCTGAGGTAGGAAATGCTTTACTAAAGCAATATTCTCCAAGGCAGTGGGTAAACATTGCTGTAAACATAATCATTATAGCTGTCCTTGCTGGGGCTGTGTCAAGCAAACTCAAGCTGGAGAGGCAGGAAGTGTTAGAAAGGAGAGGGAAATCAGCAGAGAAGATGGCAAACCAAGGTGGGAAAAGCAAAGATGTGGGGATATGCCATGGCCTTGCTCTTCTTTCTGGGAGATGCACAGCTGAAGCAATGGCAAAGGGGCAGGAGTTTGGCACAGGTGAGGTGGCAGCTTTGCTGCTGAAATTCACTGGTTGCTACCTGCAAAAGGCACAGAGTAAAACGTGATCCTAAATCCTTCTTTGTTTGGCTTAATCTCCAGAGAAACAGAGTCTATGACCCAGTTCAGGTTAGTTTGTAAGAAATGTTTTGTCCAAGTTTCATTTCTGTGTACTGTGAGTTTTGGGCCAACACTGGCCAGAGATGACAGGGTAATCGGTGTCAGCTCATTTTGTACCTTTATCACACTTGATTTGAGCTGAGGGAACTTTGTAAGGAATGGGAAGGCAGGAGAGGAGAATTAAATGGATATTGGAGTGTGCTTTGTGAGGCTCTGGTTGGGTTACCCAGCGAATCTTGTGCCAGGGACTCTCATGTAGTTGTTATTTAAGAAATTGGAGCTATTTGAAAACAGCAGACTGACATGATTGAAAAATGCAGCAGGTCCCTTTCAGAGACAGCACTAGGAAATCTCATGGGTTTGCTTCCTCTTTCTGTAAATTCTGGTTTTGTCACAGCTGAGGTTATGATTGGTTTTCTTATGGCAAGCAATATGTACGAGTTTTAAATTATCCAGGGTAAACAGCAGCTGATAGAAATATTCCCAGTTCACTTCTCTCCCGTCTCGTGTTTTGACAGCTTCTGCCAGTTCTGGGACAACAGCACGTTTCTTCTCAATTCTTGGGGACACAAAAGAGAAGACAATATTGCCATCAGGAGTTTATTCAGAATAATCAAGCCTCCATCTTCCTTTCAGAGCCAGGCAGAACTGGAATTCTTTCTCCATAACTAGGCATGATTTTTTTTCCCCCCAAGGAAATTAGTTTAGCAAATCTTGTTTGCTCCACACCAACATTTGAAATGAGTCAGAGAGGGTTTTGCCGGAGAGGAGAATTCACATGGAGAATGCATTGAGGAGGGGTTTGCTTCCATACAAAGAAAATTTGCACAAAGCAGGGCAGCTAATGAGAGGAAGCATTTCATCTGTCTTCAGGGTTTTGTTCTCTTATCAGCTACAGCATCCCAGCACCTTTTCTCACAACATATTCTCAGGAGAGCTGACTGCACACTGGGGGGAAAGGACTAAGCTGAACCTTTCTGCTGAAGCTGAAGGCCATGAAGCAAGTAGGTCTGGATTAACACTTTGTACGTACATGTGGTCCAGATTCCAGGTGCTGAAGAGGATCCTGCTTTCCCTGTTGCTGTAGGGGTTGATGGAATGCTTACATGGGCAGTCATCTCTGTCAAAAGGTCCCTGTGAAAGATGTCACACTCGTCACCCCAGCATGGTCCTGCCACGTGCTAGTGAACCAGAGATTCTGCACCCCACATCCCTCCTAGCCTAACACTGCACCCAGGAAGCTGTTCCCTTCCTCTGATGATGAGGGGTAAATGGGATCAAACTTGAAAAAGGGGAAGTTTAAGTCAGGTGTACAAAAGAAATTCTTCCCTATGAGGGTGGTGAAGTCCTGGCACAGGGTGCCCAGAGCAGCTGTGGCTGCTCCATCCCTGGAAGTGTCCAAGGTCAGGCTGGATGGAGCTGGGAGCAAACTGGGCTATGGAAGGTGTCCCTGCCCATAGCAGGGGTGGAATGAGGTCCATTCCAACCCAAACCTTTCCATGATTCTTCAGGAAGGCTGCAGGTACCTGACAGGAGAACCACCCCTCTGCAGTGCACAGGCGTGCTGCCTCCTCCTCCTCCCTTCTGTCAAAGTAGCACCCGTTGTACTTCACAGATTTCAGTTTGTCTGCCATCAGGTCGATTATCCCTCTGTAGGCATCTCGTGCTGCAGGATGAACGTTTGAAATAAAACCACTAACCTAGAGGGAGGAAACCCAGCAATCACTCCTCGGTTCTTGTGGCGGCCTGAGGCTCTTTTCTACAATCATGTTATACTGTAGAAGTACTTTCTATTCCTGCAGCCACAGAATTACTGTTACAGCTTGACATAAGTTTTTCAACAGAAACTTTTACCTCTCTCATGTAGCCCCGCATTCTGCTCTCACAGCTGTGCCGCAGGTAGCTGGATTTGTTCTTGAACCGAGACTCCAGCCCTGGAGGGAATGAGATTATTTTGTACCTCAGCACAGCTCCTGCACAGCTAGGAGTTCATTCCAGCTTTCCACTAACTCAGGTTGCACAGGGTTTTTTTTTAATTTTCTTTTTTTTTAATTTTCTTTTTTTTTTTTTTAATTTTCTTTTTTTTTTTTTCTTTTTTATTTTACCTGTTCTTAAGCACATTCAAAGAATGCTGTGGAGCATCTGCTGAGAGAGCAGTAGCTGGAATTGTTTTATGTTTCTTGTTACTGTGTATATGTGGCACACCAAGAGATTGTGAAAGGAAAACAGAATTCTTGGGGAAGAACTGCAATAATGGCTTAGGAATGGGAAGGGAGACTTGCAGAGCGTAAAGAAAATACAAAGCACAGTTAGATGGCAGAGATTGCAAGTTATCGATATACTGCTAGAAAATCATTAAAACATTATAAATGCAGATTTATATTAATGGGGGGAAATGTATTCTAGAGTGATCTTTATTAAAGCAATAGGGAACACCACTTAAAAGAAAAAAAAGCATTATCTGATAGTAAATGTGCTTAACTAAACCCCTGACCAAGTACCAATGCCACCAGGCAGAAGAGCTCCCAAACTTTCCTTTAAGAGCAACAAAACTGACAGAAGTGACTTTTCCGAGCAGAGCAAGACCCGTGAGTCCTACAGCAACAAACACACCTTCAAACCATTTCTTGTCCTCTTCCTTATCCTCGGCCAGGATGTTTTCGCTCAAGTTGTGGATGAGATCCGCCAGCAGCTTCTGCCTGTGGGGAGCCCGCTCGTCCGTCAGCAGCCTCCGCGCAGCCTCCACCACAGCGCCCTGCTGGCTGCAGAACGCGGCCAGGAGCCGCTCGATGTCGCTGGCACCTGGGGCAGGTGAGGCGGAACGGCTGAGCCCCAGGACCGGCGTTGCCCCCGAGCCCCGCACTGTTCACAGCCCGGCCCCGCACTCACAGCCCGGCCCCGCACTCACAGCCTCGCCAGCTCTCCCCGGGGCCCAGCAGCACCAGCTCCGTCTGCGGCGGCAGCGCTCGGAAGTAACTCTCGGTCAGCTCCGTGCCGTCCTCGTAGAGGCAGAGGCGGCTGCCTGCCAAGGGAAGCTGCCCCAAAGGCGGCTGAGCGTCGGGCGGGACCCCTCGTTACATCAGCGGGCAGCCCCGCTAGTCCCGGTGCCGTCCAGCCTCGGCAGATCCGTCCCGCATCGGTAATGGGCATCCCAGCACCCCGCAGCCGCCCGCCCGTCCCGCACCATCCGCACCTGCAGCAGCCGGCAGCCTTTCCTCAGCAACCCGCGCAGGCTCCCGGCCGCCACCCCGAACTTCTGCGGGCTGCCACAGCCGCGCAGGCGGAAGGGCCGCAGCGGCTCCGCCATGGCCGGGCCGGACCCGGTGCCGCTCCCCGTGCCGCTCCCCGCCCGAGCCCGGGCCCGGTGTCAGTGTCCGGGCCGGGGCCGCCCCGCGCAGGCGCCCCGGGGCCGGCAGGGCGGTCGCGCCTGCGCGGCGGGGCCGCGTTGCCATGAGAGCGGTGATGGGGCCGCGCTGAGCCAGGTGGGGCCCGGCCCGGCGCTTCCCCCCGCGCTCCGCTCTCTGCTCTCCACTTTCCCTCCTCCCCAGGCACCCCCCGAGCTCCCGCCGGGCCCCCGCGGGTTTTGTCCGCCGCCTGTCCTGGCTGAGCCCCCGCACGGTGCGGCCGTGACCCTTCCGGGCCTGCTCCTTGTGCCGGCGAGGGGAGGGAAGGGAGGGACGGGCCCGGTGTTGGTGCCCTAGCAGCGGCACGGCCCGGGGTGGGCAGCGGGGGACCAGTGTTTTGTGCAGTAGCCGCGCTGGGTGCGTGGCTTACCCACTGACCTTGTGCTTTGCTTTTTTTCGTGTGACTCCCAACACACAGAGCATGCTGCAGGTACAGGTTTGGTACAGGTTGCTCCTGTGTGTGTTTGGAACTCTTAGTTTCAATATTCATCTTGGGTTAGCAGGTTTAATTTATTGGCAGACTGCTCTGCAAGCGATCTAAATCCTTGTTTTGCTCAGCACTGATCAAACCTGCACCAAAAGAACATTTATGGTGCCAGTGTTAATTAAACGGAATGTATATTTGCACTCATCTACTTGACAGACTACAGGATGCAAGTCTTTGACTGTAGTGCCTCAGTGGGTTTTTGTCACCCTTCCAGGGATGAGTTTAAGGTTGAAGGCCGTGGCTGTGACCTGCTCAGCTCCCCAGGATGCCACACAAGATCGCTTTCACAGTGGTCAGTTCGTCGGGACACGAGGATGGGTTCAGTGCTCGGGAGCTGATGGTTCATGCGCCGACAGTGAACGGGTGGCGATCGCCCAGGTACTGTGAGGGGGTGGTCTTGGAGCACTGAATTTCTGAAGCACCAAGTTTAAAATGAGTGGCATGGTCAGAGAAGTTTACAGTACCCCACACCAAGCTGATAAAGCAAAAAAAGTTACTTTAATCCCATGGAACCCTCCTCCTGGGGGAAAAAAAGCACCTTGGTTAACACCTAAAGGCACTGCATTGTATTTAAATAAAGACCTGGAAAATGAAAATGGGAACTGTTGTTGTTCTTGGCAGTCTTGGAGTTTGCAACTGCTTTGGCTTAGTATGAAAAATTCATTTGACTCAGCACATCTTCTAAATGTCTTCATGTGCGGGGCACCTGAACGTATGCATGCAGTAAAGGGAAGGGAAAAGTGTTTCCACTCTACTCTTGGGATTCTTACAATATTTATAATGTTGGCTTACAATTAATAACTTGAAAGTTCCATAATTAAATGTTGCTCAAGTTGGAAGTGAAGTCTGCTTTAAAATGATGATTAAATTCAGAAACTGTGTCTTTCAGACTCTGTCAGTACCC
Source organism: Turdus rufiventris (assembly GCA_013186435.1). Lineage (NCBI taxonomy): Eukaryota > Metazoa > Chordata > Aves > Passeriformes > Turdidae > Turdus > Turdus rufiventris. The sequence goes on from PYHW01009883.1 coordinate 1,004,266, forward strand.
CCAGGAAATCATCCTGCAGTTGGTGGAGAGGTGTCGCATCCGAAAGCTGCAGCTGCTCGCTCACCAGTACATGATTGCAAGCAAAATTGAGTTCTACATCAGTGAAAGTCTGCCTGAATACTTTGCTCCATATCAGTCAGAGAGGTTTCAGAGACTTGGGTGAGACAGAAAGTTCTGGATCAGTTTATTGTCTTTATCAGAAAAGCTTCAGGCAAAAATAATGCTGTGGGTTGTGTGTGATGTGGACGTGCTGTGTGAGCAGCTGAGAGATCCTGAACGTGTGTAGATCCATGACAAAGCTGGAGATGCAGGTGAATTGCCTTGGCAAGCAACAGCACAAATTATTTCAGTTATGAGGGAGTTTTAAACCCGAGGGTCAGAAACCCACCTGTGGTTTGGATGTATCCTCTGCTCATGTGTTATGTTTTCCTTCCCAGTTATGTCCCTCTCTCAGACAATGAGAAGACTGATTTCAGAGCTCGAGAGTTGAAATCTGTGTACATGGATGCTGTTGGCCAGTACCTGAAGCTGATTTTCCATAAAAATTATGCCAATAAATACAACTTGTATGGGCAGGTGAGTTAGAAGTCTTTACCTGGAAACCTAGGTGACACTTTCTAGTAAACAGCAGGCACAGAAATCTGCTCCCTTGATTTATAGAAGCAAAAAATGTTGGTTGAAAGCTCCTATGTTTGTTTTAGTTTGTTTTAAAGCACAAAACACAAATAACAGGTTAGAAGTGAGTTGGGATCAGGTCGATTCCCCTCATCCAGAACAAACGAGTCAAGGGCACATTGTCACTCTCGTTTGTGTTGAGGTTTAGCCCACACAGCAGAGTCTCTGTTGAGGACAAGGAGCTCCCTCTGAGAGCAGCTTTGGGGTCACAAAGCCACTCTGAGTGTTTTGGGTCTGTTGTGGCGTTAAGTGAAGATGTTGCACAGCCGCCGTGGTACAGACAAACAAACACCTGCCTCAATTCTGCTGGGACCACCATGGGGTTGTAGATTTGGTGATACATTTTCAATGGAGCAGGAGGCACATTTAGGACTCAGTGCTTCTCTCTGTTTCCCTATCACCCTCCTGACCACAGACCCTGTTTTTTTGTTCCAAGAAAAAAGGAGTGAGCTTACATATTTCCGTTTTCTGTGAATTTCTGCAGGTTGCCCTGGTGGCTGTGAACATTATTGGGGAACCAGCAGACTATGGCCATGACAGCATGAGCAGTGTAAGTCCAGAGCATCCCTGTCCTTTTACTGATGTTCCATTTCTTCAGGTACAGGTTCCTGGTGTAACAGGATGAACCTTTCTTGTGCCAGCTCTGTGCTTTAGCAGAACTGTGTTGCTTTAATTTATTTTTAATGTTCCCTTGAAACAAGAAAGTTGAGCCTAATATGGCAATACAATACCTAAAATATAATTAGTTGGGACTTTTTAATTTTCAGCATCTCCAGGTTCTCTTGCTTCAATGTGCCCCAAAACTCAAGTGCTCTGTGTTGCAGAGCTTATGTTGGTTGTGGTAAATCAGAAATCTGTCTTGAACACACACACCTGATGGTGAATGTGCATTAAGATTTTTTTTTTTTCCCGCCCTTCCAAAGCCATCCAGAGATAAGCTCATAGATCACTACTTGGGAATTAAATTGGATGACCCTGCCTTGGATGGAACTTACCTTGGGTAAGGATGCTTTTTGCAAAACCTCTGCTTGGTATAAAGTAGTTGTTGATCTCTGTGTTTTGTTAATTTTCTGCTAATGAAAAGAGAAGCCTGCCTTATTGTGGCTTACTTTATTCATTTTATACCTTCAGGAAACGTGACTCCATTTCACCTCTGGACGATTTGGCTTTTGACATGTACCAGGACCCAGAAGTGGCGCAGATAATCCGGAGGCTGGATCAGAAGAAGAGGGAAGCTGTGCGCCTCGAGTGCTATGACCATGCCAAGAAGCTCAAACAGGCCATTGCAGACTTGCAGAAGGTGCTGTTGGAAGATCTTTTGACACCTAAGTGGAGCAGAGCTCCAGTGGCCCATCAGGGCCTTGCTGTTTGTGTGGAATCATAATGATTTTCAATATATTTCCCAAAAGAATAATTTTAAAATCAAGATAGCTTGATTAATTTGGCTGTAAGTGATGAAACAAATAGAGTCAGGTGAAAGAAATGCTCAGTAAAGTGATTCCAAGGAATGTTCAGTAAGATGATTCCAAGGTGTTTGTACCAATCCTAGGTGGGCGAGCGGCTGGGCCGGTACGAGGTGGAGAAACGTTACGCAGTGGAGAAGGAGGATTATGACCTTGCCAAGAAAAAGAAGGAGCAGATGGATGAGTACAGGCTGAAGGTGTACCAGCAGCTGGAGCTGCATGACCTCCTGGATGCACAGCTGCTGGTGGGTGCTGTTAGTCCAAACTCAGGAGGATGTTCTAAATAGAAATGGCAGAGCAAAACCAAACTTCATTCACAGGTTAATGGAAATTTTGAGATTTACTAAAGTGTTTCAGTTTTCTGTTTGGATTGTGGATTTCTCCAGCCTCAGACTCTCAGTGTGGTGTTTTATGAACATGCTTAGTTCTCCATAAATTCCATTAAACTGTCTAAAGAAGGGTCTCAAGAAAATGGCTTTAGAATCCTGAATGTTTTGCATGATTTCAAGACTACCTGATGCAGATGAATAAGGTACCTTCTCATATTTTGAAGGGGTAGAGGATGCTTAGGGTGGTATCAAGGCCAGCCATACAGAATCTATGTGATTTTTTTTATATACATACAGTTATGTAATGTTCTCAGAACAGGGAGTTTTATAATCTCTCCACACATGCACCCACACAGAATTATTTTCTGACTGTTTCATAAAGCTGCATCCAGTGGGAGCGATGACACACCTGTGAGCCAGGTTCAGTGTTGACTTGAAATCCCCAGAAGCCTGTTGACAGAGTTGTAGCTGTACTGTCTGATTTTAGCACATTTTTAGCCTTGCTGTAAAAATCTTCTTCCCTTTCTCAGATCCGAAAGCCACCTCAGTTGCCTTTGGGATCTGTGAGTGGCACTGAGAGCCCCCAGAGCTCCCTTCCTGAACCCATAGACCCACCCCAAGGAGAGCCTCAGAGGGCAGAGGCTGTGCTGGAAGAGCAGTTGGTGGATCTTGCTTCTTCTGAGCCTGTTGTTCTCTACGAGTCCCCTCTTTCTTCTGGGACTCAGCCCACGACCTCCAAGGAAGCGTTTTCCAAGGAAAATGTGAGTAGTGTTCCCTCTGTTACTGTCAGAGCAAACAACCTTATGTCCAACCTTCCAAATAATGTGTTATTTTCATGGTTAACTGGGGAGTGATGCTGCTTTGATGTGAGAAAATTTACTGAATCCAATTAGTGATGAAACCACTTCACATCTGAGTCATTTTCACAACAACAAATTTGATCTTTTCTGCTAGGTTGAATTTTTACCTTATGATGAGAGACCTCTCCCAGCCATCTGCAAGCAGGTGGATGAAGCTGTTGCCTACCTTGAGCCAGAGGTGACTGAAGAGGACATGGGTGATGCTCCAAGGACTGGGAATACTGGGGAGCCTGAAGCACTCACGGAGAAGGCACTGAGGGAAGCCAGCCCTGTTGTGGAAGTTTTTGGAGAGACTTTGGTAAAAACCAGTAAAACAAACTGAAAACCCAGTAAAACAAACCCATGTGTTATTGTGCTCTGTGTTGAGAGGGTTTTTATGTGTTCAGAGCTGCTGTTTTGGAATCTGAGCTTAAAATTTGACCTTGGCTCTATACGTGCATGCTTACAGCATTTCTACAAATCTGTGGCTTTGATGATCAGTTACTTGAGGTGCTGATAAACAGGATCCAGCAGACTGCTTTAGGGTATGGATCCAGAACACCCAGTGTCTTTTGCAGGGAGAGAAACCCTCACTGTTCCTGGAAGGGCTCCATGAACCTGACCTGTTAATCCCATTTCACTCATTGCATTTCAAAATATGTGCTTTTAATAAAGCCAGATTGCTGTGGGGAACACTTGGGGATTTCACACTTCAGTTCATATGTTCTTTTGAGCCTGGTTCTCTATATAAATGTTAAATATGCATTGAAATATCTGTGGGGACCTTTTAAGAGATAGACTTGTTCTGTGCTCAGGTTTCAGGAGCATATTCCAGAACTTGGTCGTGTCGAGAAGACGCTTTACTGACTGTGTACAAGAAGCTGATGGAAGTGTCAGTGGACACTCCAAAGGAGGATTTAAGGAACATGCTGAGGGCTGCTGTTTTCCTTGTGAGGAGGGCCATCAAAGACACTGTGTCTTCAGTAAGTTGGGATAGCTTTGATGTTCCAGTGAAGAACTGAGACAAAATTGCAGAACCATGGGGTTAGGATACTTTGAACAAATGGTTTATAAATCTACTGTTGAATAAATCCAAAATCAAAACAAGGCCCCTCAAAACTCCCAAAACAACTGAGCAATGTCTGGCATTGAACAGATGGAGAAAACTGCCCTGGGCTGAGCCATGAGCTGGTGCAGTCAATGTGCAGTGAGGTTGATCCTTTTTCTTTGTTTAAGCTGAAATACAGCAATGAAGTAACTTCAAATTTCCATCTCAAGGGACTGCACTTAGCTGGAGGACACTTGGGCATCAAATAAACCTTTAATAAGAAGAAAAGAAGAAAATCATGGTGCTCTTTATGAAACAATTTATGAAGTTTTTCATCCATGACCTAGCATCAGGTTTTCTGGAACCCAGTTGTCTGAAGTAGCTTCCGTTAAGGGTGTAATTCCAGATTAAGACTAGATCTTACTGTATTGTCTGAAAACAGGGGTCTCTGTCTTATTTTTGCTCAGTGTTTCCTTTTTCCTTTTAACTTAGGTTTTTCAGGCTTCCCTGAAACTTTTAAAAATGATCATTACCCAATATATACCAAAACACAAACTAGGGAAGCTAGAAACTTCTCATTGTGTGGAAAAAACCCTGCCAGCTTTGCTTTCTAGAACAGGAGACTCTTCATCCCGTCTTCGTCTTCTGGCTTCAACCTTCATCCAGGTGGGTGTTTTCCTTCAAATTAGGGAGCTCATGGGTGAGGAACACCTGATCAGGGTGGACTGTGAGACTGGGGTTGGCTGCTGTGAAGTGTTACAGCTTATCACAGTCTTATCACAATTTATCACAGAATAGCTGGGGTTGGAAGGGCCCTCTAGAGATCATCCAGTCCAACCCCTCTGCCAAATCAGGGTGACCTGGAGCAGTCTGGGGGTACCTGCTGCTGTTGTAGGTGTGAATTTTGTGTTCTTTGCTGCAGGTGACTTACAGAGATGAGAAAACTCTGCTTTGCAGACAGGTAATTTTCCTTATCTACCATCTGTATGCTCACTGGCTCTGTGTGTGTTTGTAGGAAATGGCACTATGCCCTGAAGTAAAGCCTCTCCAGATTATTCCAGTCCACCTGGTTAAAACATTAAAACCCAACTCCCCAACACACCTGGCAATGAGTCATGTGGAGCTGGTGGAATCTCTCTTGGGAGCCATGGGGACTGAAAACTCTGGGTTTTCCATCAACAATGTCATGAAGGTAAGAGATCAAGGTTGCAGCACATGGAGGATTTTCTGATGGTTTTCTGGGGGCATGCCTGGCTTTTTTGGAGTGTTTGAGAATTCCTGAAGAGGTGTATTCACCTGATCAAAAGTGCTGGTAATTTTAGACCAGGTTGAACAGGGCTTGGAGCAACCTGGTCTAATAGGAAGTGTCTCTGCCCATGGTATGGGGTGGAATGAGATGAGCTTTAAGATCCCTTTCAATCCAAACCCTTCTGGGATTCTATGAAACAAGATGTTAATATCTGGGAAAAAGAACCAACGGGTTAAAAAGTGTTTGCAAAAATCTGTCTTGTAGGAATATTTCTCCTGCTGTGGGAGAGTCTTAGACTAATAAACCATTCACTAAAAATGTGAGAAAAGAAAGACATAACTGTTGGATCCCAGAAACCTGGGTTTTTTTGAGCTTTTTGTGCTTTCTGGCACTGACCCCCTGGAGAACACTGCTTTTGACTTGAGGCCTTGGAGAAGGCTTCCAAATTTAAGTCATGGATGTGTAGTTAAATAAAAGTGTGTGATTTCACATGGTGAAGGGTTTTAAATTTGAGGTTTTGATAATATAGTGATAGGTATGGGAAAAGGTGGAGGATTTTGATTGGTGTTTCTTTCAGTGTTCATCTTCTTCATGATTTCAGGCAACAGTTTCTGGTTGGACAGTTAATGCTGCACTGAGGGTCACAGGAGTTTGGTTTTTGGGTTAAAAGTATAAATAATATAGGTATTAATTCTCTGTTGGACTGTTCAGCTTTAAGAGACCTTGTAGCAGCTGGATTTGCCTCCATTTTGCTTCTGGTAGCTAGGAGTGGTGCTGAACTCTCTATTTTAGATAAGATTTATAACTTTTTTGTAATCCTTTGCAGTTTGCCACGGGGGCTCTGGAGCACAGGGCTCAGGAAGTGCGAGAGGTGGTGCTGAGGATCATCTTTGCCATGTACAGGGAGCACAGGGCAGCTGTGCTGGAATATCTCCCTCCCGACGATGCCGGCGCCCGCAAAACCGTGCGCTACAAAACACTCTTTGAGGGGTTTGCCAAAATCGATGGGAAATCTTCTGGAACTGAACTGAGGGTATGTCATGAGAGGCAGAATGTACAGGGTCACTTCAGACATGGCTTTTGGCTGTGGTGTCCTGGTTTCATGGCTGGATTGGGCACTGTACAGGTAGCAGAGTGTCTTCAGGTGTGTGAAAAGCTGAGTGTGTTCCCTATACTCACTCTTGGAATAAAGCCAGCAAGGAATAGTGAGATGGACAAGCAGTTTGGAAAATGCAGAAAGGTTTTTTTCTGCTGTCAATCCTTAGGAACAGTAAGGCTGTGCTGTGTGTTCCTTTCAGGTAGTGCAGAGGAATTTGGGAAGAGTGATTTGTCACTGTATCATACTCATCACTTTACTAAGCAGGACATTTCCTGTCCTGCATCAACCATGAGTTCTGTGCTGATGTGTTTTGCAATCTCTTGTGTGTGAGGGATGGTTCCAAAGCTTTTGGACCTGAAAGAGTGTTTATTTCCTGCCAGACACAGAGAAAAGCAGCAACAGTAGTAGAAAAGCAGAGAGAGGAAGAAATGAAAGTTGTAAAAGAACGCCCAGCAGCTCTGAAGTTAGAGTTACAAGCAGAGGTTGAAGATGAAGAGGTGAGCATATTCATCTTAAGGTTGTTTTAATCCTTTGCTGCTTGGATATCATGGACTTAGATATGAACATTGATTGGTGTTGTCTCATTAAAGAGAGTGAGAAACTCCAGACATACCCTGGGTGACTTTTCTCCTCAGCAGTGCAGCTTAAAATCTAGGGTGTTGTTTTTCCTAACATGGTGTAAAATTTGGATCCTTTATTATAATATAACAATATAATAAT
>PYHW01009883.1:1026422-1046263 GCA_013186435.1 Turdus rufiventris
CTGCCTCATCCACCCCATCTCGGGCTCACTCAGCCCTTCCCTGCCTCATCCATCCCATCTCGGGCTCACTCAGCCCTTCCCTGCCTCACCTACCCCATCTCGGGCTCACTCAGCCCTTCCCTGCCTCACCTACCCCATCTCGGGCTCACTCAGCCCTTCTCTGCTTCATCCACCCCATCTCGGGCTCACTCAGCCCTTCTCTGCCTCACCCAGCCCATCTCAGTGTCCCCAGCTGGACCAGGGCAGTGTCTGTCCCCCTGTGCTGGGCACTGCTAAGGCCCCTTGAGGGCTGTGTCCAGTTCTGTCCCTCACTACAAAAGACACATTGAGCGTGTCCAGAGAGGGGCATAGGGCTGGGGAAGGGTCTGGGGGGTCAGTCTTATGAGGAGTGGCTGAGGGACATGCGGGTGGCGCTTAGTGCTGTGGTTTAGTTGACAAGGGGGTGTTCAGTCACAGGTGTTCCCTGATGATCTTGGAGGTTTTGTCCAACCTTAATGGTTCTTTAATTATCTGTCTCACCTGGAATGCAGGAACCGGTTGGACAGCATCCTCAGATATATGGTGGCATTCTTGGGGTGTTCTTATGCAGGGTGTTACTCTTAAGAGTTGGATTTGATCATCCCTATGGGTCCCTTCCAGGTCTTATTTTTGGGTCTCTGTCTCCTCAGCTCTGCAGATCCTGACTCCAGCCTGAGCCTGCCCCTCCCACTGGACGTGCCCTCCCTGCTCTCCCATCCCTCCTTCCTCATCACCACTGGATCCAGCATCGGCTACAGCATGGTCCCCTCTCCGCCTTCCTACCACAAGCTGCTGGTTCCCCAGCACCCCATCTCTGCCACGCACAGGGATGACCCCACACCCTCCACCTCTGCCGGCCACCCCTCACCACTGGCCACCTTCCACACCAGGATTGCTGCCTCCAACAGCCTGACACCCCCCTCATGTCACGGTGGCGTTGGCCTTGTGCTCTTTGGTGCAGCGCTTGTGAGCAAAGCCTTGTTGCAAAGCCTGCTGGAGGAAACGGGCTGCTGCCTTCTGTACGTGGTGGAGGATCGACTGGAGGAGCTGCAACATGCCTTTGGCACCGAGGTCCCGGCTGGCACCAAGGTGCTGCAGCAGCAGGATGCTGCCATTGCACTCAGCGATCCACGGTATTGACAGCCACGAGATCCTGTGTGTGCCTCTGCTCGGGGCAGGGGGATCCATACAAACCTTGCCTTCCCCTCTGGGAAACTCTGTAGCAGCCCCAGCCTGTGCCTCTGGTGATGCATGTGGGAGTCAGGGGCCCTTTTGCCATCGTTCAGGAGTCTCTGAGAAACTTAACTGGGCTTACATACCCAGATTAATGGAAACTTGGAGTTACTTAATTACAGGCAGTTTTGTTAAGAAATATTAAAAGTTTTCCTCCATTCCCACAGAACAGTGATAAATGATCCCTGCTGCCTGCCAGTTTTCCTGTGTCAGAGCAGTTGGCTGATTTTGGTGGCTCTTGGGGCTCTGAGATGAGTGAGGGTTGGTGTAAATAGGGAGGATTGGGGTGTTTTGCTTTACGGTTGAGCTGAACAACTAAGGTGCTGTTACTGTCAGGTCTAAAATATTGCAGGAGCAAAAGGCAGAGCTTTTAGGAAAGGCTGATTTGATATTAGAAAGTAAAGAATCACAGGAAGCTAAGATGCATAGATCAGCAGCTCTACCACATAAATACTTTGGATTTCTGTGTGTGTGTTAACTGACAGGATTTAAATCCTCTTTAAAGGAAACCTTTAAAAGACTTTCTTCTTGAAGATGCAGGGAAAGCAGTGCAATTCCTTTGTGCCACTTGTGATTTTAACCTATGTGTGTCACTCTATATTTCATCCTTGAAATGGGCACCAAGTTCCTTCTATAATCCAGCTGGCTCTTCCAAGCAATGGGGTTTTAGTTTTTTTAACTGTAACCAAAAAGAACTTTTAAGTATTGTTTGATCTAGTGAAAACCTCGTCCTCACTGAAGATCTCTCTTGATTCCTGCAGAGTCTGTGGAGCCATTATTTGTTCCCCACCTGATGAGGCCCCTGCGATGGTAAGAGATGCCTTACGAGCAGGTAAGAGGAGCAGCTGCACATTCAGCTTTTCCCTGTGCCTGTTGATGTGCACTTGTGAGTGTGCTTGTGTTTTAGCAGCAGCCCTGCAGCTGTGCAGGTCTCTAATCGTGTAATTAAAATGACTGAGATCACTGCTGATGTTAATGGCTGGACACCAGTGGGGTTTGTGCTGTGCTGGTCCCAGTAGGACTAGGCAGTGTCTCATCCTAAAACCCCATCAGGACTCACAGAAAAGCTGTCACCAAACCAGTCCCTCTCCTGGGGTCTGGGACAGCTGGAACCGCAGCAGGCAGGCAGAAGGGGGTAAATGTCATCAAAACCAGAAATGTAACAAGCTGTGTACATTGCTGCAAGATGAAGGTGTTTTGTGCAGCTGTGTCTCCCCTGAGCCCCCTGTGTGTGTCCTGTTTTGCACAGGTAAAGGTGTGTTCTGCGAAGGGCTGCCCAGCTTGGACAGACAGACAGCAGAATCCTGTTTCGATGAGGCCAACAGGTGTGGGAGGCCACTCGTGTGTGGGTTCTACAAGTAAGACCAGTGGTTTTCTTGATGAAATCACATGTCTGGAAGCAGCACTGATTCCTCAGGCTTTGCTGACTTTGTCCTCAAATCAGCTTGGTTTCACCTCATTCCCTGTTTCCCTTGGAAGGCGCTTTGACCCAGCCCTGCAGTTCTTGTTGAAGAAGGTGCGGGACAGCCGGGCCCTGGGCAGGATCCATCGGATATCCACCATCAGCAGCCTCTATCCAGCAGCCTCTCTGAGCCTGCTCAAAGCCTCAGGTACCCAGCAGGTTCCTGCTGAAAAGTCTGGGCTTCATTCAGAGTCATGGGATGGTTTGGGTGGGAAAGGACCTTTAAGCTCATCTGTTCCACCCCCTACCATGGGCAGAGACACCTTAACCAAACCAGATTGATCCAAAATCTGGCCTGGAAATGTCTCTGTGTTCTATGGGAATTCCCCTGAGTTTTGTATAGCCTTAAGATCCATGGGAGGAGTGTTTTATGAGGAGTGTTTTCTTTATCAAACTTAATTTCCATGCATTTTTCTGTCCCTTTAGTATTAGTTTCTTCACTGTAGGAGCTTTTTACACCATCTCTGTGCAGTTCAGAAATGTACATTGGCTCTGGGTTTCAATATGAAGACCTTAACACCCAGTTCTGGTTCTTCAGGTGGAATTTTTTACAATGCTGCCGTGCATGACATAGATACTATCAGTTTGTTGTTGGGAGAGAGTGTGCCAGATACAATATTTTCCCTGGGCCATGCCTTCTGTGCAGGTAAGAATGAATCTTTTGATGGTTTATTGGGTACCTCTGAACTTCAGTGTTAAAACTGGGAAGAAAGAATGAATGAGAGCATGATAGCCATGACTTTTGTTCCATCATGGAGCAGTTGAATAAACAGGCTGGTGAAACACAAGGCAGGTTCCTTGGGAATATTTGGTGACATCTCTGAATCTGGTGAATCTCCTGCTGATGTGAAGCTGTTGCAATGCAGTTATCATTGAACATTACGCTGCACAAGACCAGATTTAGAACCAGAGTGCAGAAAATACTGAGCAAAGCTCACAAGAATGTCAAAGCAATGTTCATTCTCTGCTTTCTCTGGCTCTTCCCTGTGGATCCCAGCACAAAGCTGTGTGTTTGCTCTAGGTCATGTTGGGCTGATGTGCACGCTCTGGGTTACCACACTCATTTAAATAAACCATAAAAGGTGGAAACTGCCATTTTTCAAATGGAAATGTAGAGTTTTAATTAAGGTAATTGTAGCAGCTTCCAAGCTTGGCTGGCTGGGGTGAGGAGGGGCAGGATGCAGCAGTCTCCTCCATGGCACAGCATCGCAGGGTAGCAAACAAGAGCCCTCCAGGAGGGTTCTGTACCTTCTGCCTCGCTCCAGCAACATGCTGGAAGTTGCCTGATCCTGGAAGCACGGGTGGGTGCCCTTGTTAGGGAGCTGCAGGCTGGGAAGGTGGTGTTGGGCCTGGGGCTGTGTTCCTGCAGAACTGCTTGTTCCATCAGGAAGGCTGGTGAAGCAGCTGGAGTGCTGTCACCAGTGTGTCCTGTGGGAAGGTGGCATGAAACCAGTGTCACCTCCTGAAGGAAGAAGAGCAGTTTATAGCTGTAGAACATGCTGGTTTGCCATTCCTGGGGTGAGCCAGGCCTGTTTTGTCCCCAGACATGGGCTGCCTGGGGGACGTGGACACAGTCACCATCAGCATGAAGTTCCCTAGCGGGGCCATTGTCACTCTGGACGTCAGCCAGCACTGCACCAGGAGCTGTGACCAGCGGCTGGAGGTGGGTCCTGCTGCTCAGTCAAGTCTGTTGTGACTCCACAGCCCAGCACAATTTTCTCCTCTAAGTGTACCTGCAGCACATTTCCCCAAACCCCTCTTGACAGAGTCACAGCATCACTGAGGTTGGAAAAGACCTCTAGGATAATCGAATCCAACCTGTGACCAATCCCCACCTTGTCACCCGGAGCAGAACTCTGAGTGCCATGTCAGTTTGTTGCCTCAGCAGCAGTGGCTTCTTGTCCTTTTTCAGTCTACCATCCACTTTCTCTTTTTCTCACCCAAAATTTCCCTCTGTTCCATGCATTCTGTGGTGTTAGGAGCTGCATGAATCATACCAGAGCAGGAACTGGTGTCAGCTCTCCTGAGGCTGAAATTATGCAGATTTCCCTTGTCCTTTCCGGCTGTGTAGCAGAAGTCCAGCATGTGAAAGCGGAGAAAGTATAGATTCCTACAGTCATGAATAATTACAGCTATGGGGGCTGGTCTTGGGGAGGAGTTTCTGTTAAACACTTAGAAAAGGGGCTTTGCTCAGGTGAGGTATCACACAAGTGGAAGCCACTGTACTACAGCACATCCATGGTGTTTCTGTGGTGTCTGAGCCATACCAGGACTGGGGCAGGTGAACTCATTTCAGAACCTACTTTTGTCTTGGTTTTACAAACCAGGGCTTCTCTAACCTGGTCAGGTGTGTGAGATTGAGTGATAACTGAAAAAATGTTCTTTCTTCCCTGTTTTGCTCCTTCCCTCAGGTTCATGGGTCTCAAGGGACATTAAGGGTGGACAACCAGAACCCGCTGGGCATCACAGAGCATGGGACTTCTGTGTCCATCTGTCCCCAGAGCCAAGCTGAGCGCTACAGAGATGCGTACAGGGAGCTCCTCCGGCACTTCCTGAGAGCCCTGAAAGGTGGGACAAGGCTTGAATTGATGGCTGATGTTACTTTGGATTGGTTTTGTTGGGAAATGCACTGTGTCAGGTCATGGAGATGAGTGGGGTTTGATGATCTGAAACTACTGGGAAGAAATGCAAGTTGGGAAGAGAAATTACCTTGGACCTTACTGTCCTTTGTGATGAAAATGGCTGTTTGTGACAGCCAGGAGACCCTTGCCTGGCTCCTGGCTGCCCAGAAGGGATAAAAATCACAGAATCATGGAGTGGGTTGGGTAGGAAGAGGCTTTGAGGGTCATCTAGTCCAGGTGATTTTTGTTCAACAGTATTTCAGTTGTTGTGGCTGCATTGACAGGGCAGGAGGAGGGGGTTGAAATGTTTTAAATCCTACGGCCCCAGCGCCAGGAGCTGCTGTGGTGGGATCTGTGCACCACAGGTTCCATCCAGGGCTTTGTTCCTGTCCCACAGGCCTGGAGCCCCCCATGGTCACCAAGGAGCAGTTCCTCTGGGTGATCCAGGTCGCTGCAGCAGCTGAGCAGTCCTGGAGGAACAGATCTGCTGTGGACTTGCACAGCACGGATCCAGCTGGAGCCAAGGCTGAGCTCGTGTGATGACCACTCAGCTGGGACACAGGGAGGACTTCCCATCCAGTGGCCTCAACAGAAGCCTGGATGGCACTTTTGGTGTTCCCACTGGGAATGCCAAGCAGACAGAGGCACTTCTGAACCAGGAGCGCTCGGTGCTGGAGCGGTGCAAGGTTTCTACTACATCAGCCAGAGCCTGCAAGAAATTCTGTGTGGTTTCATCCAGGTGGCTTTTCCTCCTGGAGGCTGCTGCTGGCCACAGAGCTGTTTTCCTGGGAGAAGAGTGGTGCTCCTCAGGCCCGGCAGGGTGGTGTAGGACCAGCAATAGCTGGGATGAGGGAGAAGTCTCCCCTTGGAGGAGAAGTCACAAGCGGGTGCCTTCCCAGCAGTGCCAAAGTGAGGTGATGTAATGCTCAAAAAACAGGAGCATCTGGGCTGTGAGTGTGTTTAGATTGGATATGTGGAAGAAATTCTTCCCTTTGAGGGTAGTGGGGGGCTGGAATGGATATCCCAGAGAAGCTGTGGCTGCCCCATCCCTGGAAGTGTTCAAGGCCAGGTTAGACAGGGCTTGGGATTTTGGAAAGTGTCCTGGCCCATGGCAGGGGATGGGATGACCTTTAAGGTTCCTTACAAACAAACCAGTCTGGGATTCTGTGATCCTGTTTGGGACACAGACCCCAGCACAAGGCACAGCCACAGCCATTCAGTGTCTCTGCCTTTGTCTTGTGTGGAGCTCTCTGCAGGTGTGTGGTTCCTGTCTGGCTGTCACATGCCAGTTTTCAAGATCATTTGAAACCTTTTCTTTTTGTATTTTTACTGAATTACAGCAACGTTCTTGACTTCTTCCATTTCAAGGCATTAATTTATGAACTTTTTGCAAGAACTTTTAGTTCAATCGATTTCCAGTTCCTACCTATGGATATATACTCCTAAAACTAGAAATAGTGGTGACGTTTGTGTTCTCTCTGGGAAATTGTTTTTAACAGTGTAATTTTTCAAGCTCAGAAAAACTGTATCTTAATGCTTGTCCTCCATTTAATTCACTATTTTTTACCCATTTATTGAGAAAAAAAAATGGTTTATGTATCCAGAAGCTGGTTTTTGCCTCTCTGTGCTTGCTGCAGCAGTTTGGTACTCAATGGTGGGTTTCTTTTTTGTTTTAATAGCTTCAGGCCCTTTGAAATCCTGCAGGTGAAGGTGAAGGTTTACTGTGGTTTAGGAGGACACTTTCTGTCCAATTGTAACTTCCAGATGCAGCAATTCCCACATGTGCATTTATTGTGTTACCAAAGAAAAAAAAAAAAAGCAAAAAAACCATACAAACAACCCAAAACAAAACAAAAGAGAAACCACAGCTATAAAAATAACACATTTTCCAAGGATAACATTACAAAAAATACAATTCCTACCACGGAGTGATCCATTAATACTGCCAAGAGCAGCCCCAGGAGCACTGGAAATGTGAGTGGTTGTTGCAAAAGCCTTAAAGCATTAAAGTGCTTCACTGAGCTGTTTCCTGGGGACACAGATTCACTGTCAGCCACCCAGGGGAGTTCCCTGTGAGGGCTGGGATGGCCTCAGGGATGGTGGCTGCACCTGCAGCTCAGCAGAGGGAGAGGAGGGACAGGAGCCTGCCTGTGTGTGCTGAAGGAGCTGCTTGGGACACCCAGGCAGGGCCTTGGAGGAGGGTCCCTGGCCCAGGGCTGTGGGTGCAGCACATCCAGTGGTCACACTCCTGTCCCCCTTGGAGAGGGAACAGCCTCTGCCTGCCTGCAGGAGAAATCACATCTCAGATGAGCACTGGTGGGACTTGAGCTCTTCTGCTTCGAGGGTCCAGGGCTTTGGGAAGGGTATCCAGCCCCTTCCCCAGCCTGGGGGTCAGGGGAAGCAGGTGCAGGGCTGCCTTTGGAGGCCTCCAGAGGGAGAATGCAGCAGTGGCAATGTGCTGGGTGACATTTCTGTGCAGGTTCCCTCAGGCTGCCCAAAATCTCAGGGCCGAAGGGCCAGATGCAGCAGCTCCCTGCCCTCCCTCCCCCAGTGACAGCTCCTGTGACTTCCAGCGCCTTTCCAAGACTTGTTGTGGGACAGTGCCTTCCCAAATGTGTAGGGAATAAACATTCAGGGAGGGAACACACCTATTTGTGTCCTTGCTTCCTGTGAAGGCTTTTTTCCCTGTCTGAATCAACAGAGAAATTACAGATGGGGAAAATGACAAGGAACAGAAGAGAATTGGGAAGTCAGTCCATGCCATGCTCCAAAAAGATGGAATTTACACCATGGCATTCCAGCTTGTCAGGTCTGACCTGTCAACAAAGCTCCCTAGGGGAGCAGGGAGGGGTTATCCAAACCTCTGACTTCCCAGGACAATCACTGGCTTTCCCCCTCCTCCACAACTGCATGCAAGAGATTCAGAGGAGGAACAAAACAGAGGTTTTGAATAGATAAGGCTGGAGACAGGATTCTCTGCATGTTTACATGCTACAACATGAAATTAATTTACTTGACACTGCAGTGTCTCAGGAGTCAGTATCAATTTTTATAGCTTACATGAAAATAAATCTTTCCTTACAGCACAATGAAGTTTACTGTATGTACATTCTGTTTATATACACCAACCTTTAAGTACAAGAACACATTGGTAATGGACAAACAGGGTCTGGCTCTACAGAGAGCTGAGGGAAGGGGTGCATTTGGCAGTCCATGGAAAAGCAGGATGTGGCTTCACACCAGTCCCTGGTGCTGCCTGCACAGGGCAGGGCTGAGTCCAGTGACAAAGCCCTCTGAGTTTGGGACACCACGGGGAACACGGACAATGAGCAGAGATGAGAAAAACGTGCTGTCCTTACACTGCTGGATACAGGGATGCTCCAGGAAAACACAAACCAGACAGTGCCTCCTGTGCCACGGGCAGGCAGAAATCCTGCTCCAGCTGCTGAGCTGGCTCTGCTGCCCTGCTCCTTTTCTTCCTTCTCCTCCTCCTCACCTCCAGTTTCCTCCCCAGGGCAGGCACCTCCTGCCTGGCTCAGGGCCTGCAGTTCCCCTGGATAACAAAATCAAACTTTTCCAGGTGCCCAAGGCCTCAAACACATTTCAATGCAGGGGGGTGTTTATCACCCCAACGGTGTCTCCAGAGCCCCTCAGTTGATCTCTCCCTCCGTGAACTCCTCCTTGATGGACTGTTTGCGGGATTTGCAGTCCGGGAGGTCGAAGCCGAAGTCGGCCCAGTCGTCGGCCGCGCCGCGGTTGGGGATGGTGATGGTGTGGCGCACGCGGAAATGCACGGCCTCCATCACCCGCTGCCGCTGCAGCTCGCCCGAGCTGCCGATGGAGATGGTGGAGGCGTTGCTGCTGGAGCGGATCAGCTGCTGGGCGCCGTAGTCGTGGCTCTGCTTGAGTTCCTGCAGGCCCCGCCAGATGATCATGCGGTACTGCTCCGGGATCTTCAGTGCTCCGAGATCCTGCAAGGACAACAGCGCAGAGATGTGGCTGCACCTGCAGGAGACAGCCCTGCACCCCCAGGTCACGCTTTTGTGGGGCAGATTCTATTTAAGATCACTGGGGACAGCTGGTGCTTTTTACCATTGCTTTTACTATTTTGCTTTGCTTTGCTCGCTGCCATCACCAGCACCCAAGAAGACAGGAGCTGCCCAATAAATGGGCAACATACATGATCTTAAATAGGTGCCCAAAAGCAAGGCTGGACCTCTGGATCTCTCACCCTGGCCATGGGTGCATCATCCCCTGGGCTATTTCTCATTTGTAACCCAATTACGCAACTGCAGCTTTGCAGGTTGGACATTTATTGTTGTTTTGGGAGGGGTTCACATCAAACTGATGTGGAAATGGGAGGAGAGGGAGGGATCATCCCCTTGAACACAGGCTGCAGATCAGCATGTGGAGCATCCTTGTGCTTGTGCACTTGGGAACGCTCCTGCTCTGGTCCTGGCCCAGGAGGCTGGAGCAGCACCAGCCTCGAGCACTGAGGTGGCCACCAGGAGAGGTGGGTGGCCTCAGACTGGGGACATGTGCCAGGACACACAGGGGAGCTGCCAGGGATCCATGTTAATGCCAACACAGAGACTCACGGGAGCGTTAACTGGAGCAGACAGCGAGTATGCAATTAGTAGCTACAAACGCCGAGTCAGACACACAGCTCTGCCCTGACACAAGTTTTGGCCATTCCTAAATATTTCCTCGGACAGCTGACAGACAGTCATGGAGTTAGTTCAGCAAATGGTCCAAAACCAGGCTCAGGTTACACAACTGGCCCCAGCCACCAGTGACAAATCATCATCTCTCCCATAGCTGCCAGGGAGGGACACTGCTCCGCCTGCCTGGGGCAAAATGGGGTCAAAACAGGGTTGGCAGGAGCTCTGGCTCAGCCAAAACACCAACTCCAGGATTTACAGGGCTTGCCACACCTCAAAGGGTTCAGGATTGTTTTTTGTTTTCCTTTTTCTTGCTCCTCTGATGGGCTGGGGAAGCTCTGGCTCTGGTAGCAGCACCACAGTGTGGCAGCAGCAGAGGCTGATGCTCTGGGCACACACAGGTATTTCCATGCTTTTTCTGACAGCTTTTGCCTGACCTATTTCATTCCAGATGTCCCTTTATGAAAATGCCCTGGGCTCAATTCTCTTGTTTCATCTTAAAGATTAGCAGAGGAAGAGGTGACACCAGATGAAACCTCCCTGCAGTGCAGTAAGGTGTCCCTGCTGGCTCTGTGGGATTTGGGGTGTTCCACTGAGCACCTCAGCTGTGTTCTCTGCGTTAGGTGGGAAATCTCCCTGAGCTCTGGCCTGGGGATTTTGATCCCTGTTGTTTCTGAGAGTCTGGAGGAAACAGTTGAGAGTGGTTGTAATTTTTTGGGACTGGTTGTGATTTTCACTGCCTGAGCAGCAGCTACCTCTGAAGGACCATCAAGGGGGAAGGAATGACAGACATCAATCCAGGGAACACATGTTCTGTGTGAGGGGTTGGGGCAAGGTTTGCCTTCCTCCAAAACAGTTTTGGTTTTGCTTTTCAGACCAACAGCTGCTGGAAACAAGTGGTAAGAACAGATCTCCCCAAAGCATTTACCTCTATGGATAGGTTCTGCAGGTGGTAAATATTCTGTAACCCTTGTGAGGTGAAATAGTCGATGCAGTTTGGACACCCCAATCCTGTTAAAAAACTGCAGAGAAAGTTTGGAAAATAAAGTGGCATTAAG
This sequence comes from Turdus rufiventris, assembly GCA_013186435.1. Classification (NCBI taxonomy): domain Eukaryota; kingdom Metazoa; phylum Chordata; class Aves; order Passeriformes; family Turdidae; genus Turdus; species Turdus rufiventris. Next base: position 1,037,476 of record PYHW01009883.1, read on the forward strand.
TTCTCATGAACAACAGCTGTGTCCCATCTCTGTGGCACAGACCATGGCAGGTGGGGGATGTGGAGAGCTCCATGCTTGGGACTTCCACTGCCACTAAGGTCAAAGTGTGGGGTTATGTTCATTCCTGAACCTACAGATGTTTTTCTCCTGATTGTCTGAGATTTTGGCTCAGGAACTTATATAATATGAGGGAGCCCAAACTATTGGGGAGGGGGATCAGGGCATGCCCTGGGCATCTGTGGTCTTTTTAAAGGCCAAAACATTAAAAACCTGCAGAGCTGTTAATGCATTTCTGATTGAAATAAGCCACATGGAGCCATTTCCAGGTGTTGCTGGAAGGGGAAGGGGGAAGCTCATAAAGCTACATTAGCCATTAGACAGGAAGGACAAGACCCTCTTTTGGATGTACTTAATTTCTAACTGATCAGGGATGGATTCCCAGGGAGGTGTGTGAGGGGTGGGGGTTTCTGACTGATGGTAGCTGGGTTTTGCTTGCTGAGGTGAGAGGAACAGCAGTGATTTCTCAGTTGGGGCCAGTGGCCAGTTGACCAGTTGCCAGACAGATGGGAAGGTTAGAGCAAGGGACACAGCAAGGACCAGAGGACAAGACAGACAGGACACTGGGTGCCTTCCCTACCTGACGAGGCTGGGGTCGGGGTTGTAGGGTGGTGGGGGGGTGCAGTGTGACCCAGACACCATGGACTGGGATGAGTGGCCCCCGTTCATCTCTCCATTGGCCTGCATGGGGTGGCTGTTCAGCATCCCAGGACCTGGGCAGTGGCAACAAATGCACCCATTAGACATCACCCAGAGCTCATAACCCCCACTCCTGGGCAGGGAGAGCCCTCAGGGGTGGCAGAGGACGTACCCATGGGGCCCAGGCCGGGTGCAGAACTGGAGCTGTGCTGGGCAGGCTGCCCCACCAGCTGGTTCACAGAGGGCAGCTTGTTGATTCCTCCACCGTGAACTTTATTCATGGGGGAAAGGACGGGGCCGTAGGAGGAAGGTGTCTGCAGCTGGCTCCTGTTTGGGGAGGGAACACACTGGTCAGACTGGGATGGAGCTCCCTGCTCTGGCCTGGAGCTCCCCTCCAGCCCATCAGGCCTCACTAGCAAGGGTGGTCAGGGGCTGTGGGGGTCTCGAGGGGCTGCAGGGCTCTGGGGGACTGTGGGGATCTAAGGGATCGTGGGGGCCTCAGTGATGGCAGAAGTCTCTGAACTGTAGGGGTTTCAGGGGGCTGCAGGAGCCCGGGGGATTGGGGGTTCTCAGGGACTTTAGGGGTCTCAGGGATTGTGGGGGTCTCTGGGGTTGTTAGAGTCTCTCAGACTTTGGGGTTCTTATGTGCTCTGATGGTCTCAGGAACTGTGAGGGTCTCAGGGCTCTGGGGTCTCAGGGCTGTGAGGGTCTCAGGGGCTCTGTGGTCTCAGGGCTCTGAGGGTCTCAGGGCTCTGGGGGTCTCAGGGCTCTGGGTCTCAGGGCTGTGGCAGGACTCACTGCCTCTGCAGGAGCTGCTGCTGCTGCTGCCGGTAGGAATCCACCAACTGCTGTGGGACCAGCTCCACCAGCTCCAGGCTCTCCTTTATCTTCATCAGAATCTCAAAGTTCTCCCGGCCTCGCACCTGGAGGAGGGAACAAGACCAGGACTTTGCTTTATTCCTGTCCCACCTGGCCAGTTCCTCATGCCCCCTTTTTTCCACCCAGACTGTCACTGTGGCCAGACACTGTTTGGGGTGCTGGAAACCCTCGGACATGTGCATCCCTGGATGCTTTTGCTCCTATTCCCCAGGCCCCTGCTATTCTACAGGAGCCTGTGCAGCCCCAACCTGCCCCAAGGTGCTTCTGGCAGAGGGCACGGTGCCACCACTGTCCCAAGCCCAATTCTGACCCTGTTGCAGCTCACCCACACTTACAGGCACGTAGTACATCTCCTCCTCCCCATGCCTCCGTTTCTTAATGCCAGTGCCCAGCGCTGGGATGCCCTGGGGGCTCTGCTTGAAGGCTGGAAAGGAAAGGGGAAGAGAATTAGTGGGAGACAGAACATAGCAGGGAGCACCTCAAGATGTGCAGGATGCTAAAACCATTCCCTTGGGGCCTTTCATGGGAGTGTCTCTTTTTTATTATCAAGAATGAATAAATAAATATATCTGGCCATGAGAGCCATGCACAGGCATTTTCAGGTTCTGCGAGGAGAGGAGTGGGGTCTGACTTAAGAGATTTAGTGAAGAAAGGTCAAAGCATCATCCGTGATGTGCATTTGAGCCCAAACTTGAGGAGCGCCGGGGTTTTGGGTGCCCTGAGCCCCCCATCCCCTCCAGGGACTCACTGCGCTTGTTGGCGTTGCCGTTCTTGGCCGTGCTCTCGTTCAGGGCTTGCTGCTCTCGGAAATGATCCTCGTCGGCTTTGCGGTCCCTGCCGGGACAGGCACAGATCCGCCCCTCGAAGGATCTTCTCCCCAGGACCTGGCCGCTGGAGAACAGAGCCCTCAGTGACCCTGCTCCCCTCGGGACCCAGAAAGAGCATCAGCGACCCTCAGCAGCTGGGGAAGAGGAGATGCCGGGGCAGAGCAAGGCTCTAGTGCTGGGCTGGGTCCCTGGTCCCTCCGTGCCTTTCCGAGCTGGCAGAGGGGAGCATTCCTGCCCCATCCCCTTCCCCTCCCCGCAGGGATGCCCATCCCTGCTCCCACAGCCACTCACTCTCTGGTCTCCAGGGTGATGATGATGAGGATGGGCCTCCTGTTCATCCCTCCCACGCAGCTGCTGTTGCACATGAAGTTGTACAGGATGGTGGTGAACTCCGTCCCCACCTGCCCGGGAGGGGAGAGCGGTGCTGAGCGGGGAGGGTGAGAGGAGACAGGATGGGATCCCCCGGGAGGGATGGAGAGGAGGGGAGGCAGGCTGGGATCCCTGGGAGTGAAGAAGAGGAAGGGAGGCAGGCTGGGATCTCTGGGTGTGTGAAGAAGAGGAGGGGAGGCAGGCTGGGATCCCGGGAGTGAAGAAGAGGAGGGGAGGCAGGCTGGGATCTCTGTGTGAAGAAGAGGAGGGGAGGCAGGCTGGGATCTCTGTGTGAAGAAGAGGAGGGGAGGCAGGCTGGGATCCCTGGAAGTGAAGAAGAGGAGGGGAGGCAGGCTGGGATCTCTGGGAGTGAAGAAGAGGAGGGGAGGCAGGCTGGGATCCCAGAAGTGAAGAATCAGGGCTGGACCCTCTGGCACAGGGCTGGTGCTTTGACAGGATGAGCAGGGGGACATTGGGGATGGTGTGGGGATGGTCCCAGCTGGAAAGAGGGGACAGTGCAAGGACTGTGGAGGCACCCAGGGCAGGATTATATGGGATATTCTGTTACACCCCACTTCCCAAGACCAGGCTGCTCTGGGATGCTTCACAGAGATGCAGGTGCTGGTGTAGCTGCCACCAGTGCTGGGGCAAGCACAGGGTGGTCTTGGATGTGCCAGGGCAAGGGGGACACTGGGCCAAGCAGGAAGGCAGGGGCTGCTCCTTCTCCCCGCCGTGAGCAGCCGGGTACCTGCGGGGGCTCGTAGGGCACCATCACACTCTGCCGCCCCGTCACCGGGTCATCCACGTACTGGGACAGGTTGTTCCCTTCCACACGGATGAGGTGGCTGGCAGGGGCTGACTGGCCTGCAAGGCAAACCTCCAGTTAGAGCCAAGGTGCTCACATGAGGGCTGTGACACAAGGGACACCACAGGAGCTGGGGACACCTCGGAGCCCTCACCGTCATTGAAGTCCCGGCCGAGCTCGTGGTTGGGGCAGCGTTTCACCACCTCAGTGACGTGCTCTGCCTTCTTGTAGACAGGCATGGCCCGGATGATGGTGCCTGGGGGAGGTGAGGTGGACACCTTGATCTGGATGGGGCATGTCTTGGCGATCTGACAGTAGAGCTTCTTCAGCAGCGGGGAGTACTGGAAAAGAGGAGACACCCTCAGGTCAGCATCACTGCTGGGGTGGAGGGTGCTGCCCTGGCTGACCTCGGCTTCCTCTGCTGATCTGTTGAGGCAGAGTTTCCTTCTCTTCCTTTTCCTCTGGAAATCTAACCAATTTCACCACACTATGTGGTATCTGCTTTCCATTTAAACCAGAAACAGCCACCTCCTGGGGCAGGGAAGGGTTTCCCAGATGGGCAAGGGCTCTGGCAGAGCAGGGCACCACTGCACTGAGACAGAGGGACTCTCACTGAAAATCAGCAAAACTCTCATTCGTGCATCACTCAGCCCGTTTTGGAAACATTCCCGAGTCTGTTCTCACACACAACTCCTGACCAAGGGTTGGGAGCACTGACACACCACAGCCTGAGCAAATCGTGCTTGATGCCATTAGCAGTGTCACAGCTGATTAGGCAGGGCCTGGCAGTTTAGTTCTGGCACAGATGGGTTTGTCCTGATCCTGACTCAACCCTCTGCAGCAGCAGTGGCTCATGGAGGGGATGGGGTAGGGATATGATGGGGATCAGTGCCCAGGCTGGCTGTGGGAGGAGGATGCTCCGGGGCAGCTGGAGGCAATGCCAGCAGTCACTCCTGAGTAGAAAATGGTGTGTGGCCACCAAATTCCTCCCCGTGAGGGCACAGTGGGGTTTGCTTGGTGACAAACTTCTCTCATCTCCTCGGATGGGGAAGCCCCAGGGTGTGCAGTGTATGCCCCTCCAGAGCAGGGCTGGTGAAGGAGAGCCTGTCCTTCACCTTCCAGGAACTGCCCAGCTGTGGGGATGTGCAATCCCCTTCCACCTCAGCCATGCCATGCTGTTTTCCACCTCGCAAGGAATGTGTTTGCTATACACCAGCCCACCCCTGTGCTCGGAGCAGCCCGTCCCTGCATGGCAGGGCATGTTCCTGCTCCAGGTATTTTATCTCATCCCCACAACACACAGCCCGGTGCCAAAAAAATACCACCGTGCAGAGCCTTTGTGGGGATGTTAAAGCTTGTCCTGAGCCATCCAAATACAGCTGTGCTGAGGGGAGGCTCTGCTGGTTCTTGAGCTGGGGCTGCCCAAAACAGGGGCTCAGCACAGGGTGTTCAGGGGCTGACAGTGATGGCTCAGTCCCCGCTTTTCCAGCCATGAGCGTGTCCCAGTGCAGCTGTGGATCAGGCAGGAAGGATTTGTGTGTCCCAGTCTCACTGCCCTGGCTGAGCAAGGTGCTCCCACTGCCAGGACTGGGACAGGGCAAACAAGAGAAAGCATTTCCAGGTTTGTCTCATTTAGGTGGTCTCTGGGGGAGTTCTGAGAAGACATAAAGGGCAGAGGCTCTGCCAAGGCAAACAGCAGCAGCTCCTGCAGCTCCTCCAGCACTGAACTCGTGGTAGCCAGCAGCAGGGAGCAAGAAGATGCTGTGGTCACTGGAGGGTGGTGACTGAGAGGTGTAACATGAACTAGAACCTGACAACGAGAATTAATCCTTATTTTTGTAGCCACTTGAACTCACCCAACAGGAGAGGATGCTCGGAAACACCTACTGAAATCCCCAAATTTTGCATTCATACCGGATGATGCTGACTACACCTTGACTCCATGGCCAGCTTGGCTTCCTGGGTGTGATCCTGCATCCCCAGCAAGGATTCTCAGGGATCAGACCTGAAATGGAAGCGTGGGCTCCACTGCCAATGTGGTGACTCCACTCTGCCTGGCTGGAAACTCCCGTGTGGCTGCAGCCCACGGGACCCACTCACCCACCGTGATGGGGTTTAACACCCTCCTTTAGAGGAGCCACCATGGCAAAACAAGGGTTATTTGGAGGGGGCTCTTCCTTGCCAGGTGTTAAAATACTGACAACTCCTGTCAAAGGATCTTTTCATGTAGACATTCCCGGGCAGCCCTCAACATGCCTGGGAACTATAACTGCTCTGGAAGAGCAGAGGTGCATTATGGCAAGTTCTTTGGTAACAAATTCTCTCATTATACCATGTTATGACATGGATAAATCTCTGTTAAATAGCAGAGTGATGCCCTGCAGGGGGAAGGCGGCCGCTCCGTGCAGACTTGCCTCTGCTGATAACCTTATCGTGTCCCAACAGCTCCGGGATCACCTTCAAAGATCCCTCCACAATAACAAACTATTCTTTTAAGGAACTCCCTGCTGATAATTCTGGGCAAGAAAAGTCCAGGCTGTGCCCTGGGCGGCCAGGCTCCTGATTCCTCTCTGTGTGGAGCCATCCTGTGCTGCATCCCCAGGGCTGAGCTCTCCTGGTCCCACAGACCCAGCTGCTCATGGCCACCAGGACAACCAGCATTGTGTTTTTGGGGATCCCAGGAGGTTCTGCATCCCCAGCTGTGCTGCATCCCCAGCGTGGCAATGCACCCTCTCTGTAGGGGACAGCAAATCCTGCACTGCAGTGTCCCTGGGCAGACACCTCTCTCCTCCATTATCTATATTTGATAATTATCTGCCCCATGCACATCTCTGCCAGGCTGTGCTGCATCACCTGAGGCCCTCCCAGCACAGCCATATCCTGCACAGCACCCTGCAGGGACCATGTGCTTCTCAAGTGTGATGAGGCAGTGGCAGAGCAGAAAACAGAGATTAAAGTGCTGGGATTTAATCGCAGACCAGCGCTGTCACATCACTGCTTCATCTCTCTGTGTGCCATGGCTGTGTCTCTGCCACCTGCACTGGGGGAACCCCAGTCTGTTCCCCCACATCCTTCCCATTCTGCAGTGTTTAGACAAACTGACCTCTCAGGACTGGCCACATGTGGCAGCTGTGTCACAGCCAAAGCTCAGGTCACTTGAGCTGTGGCCAGTTTGCTACTGGGCATAGGAACAACATTTTGGGGCACCTGAACCCATTCCTGGCACATTCAGGATTTCTTTCACATCTACAAAGAACTCAGGCTGTGTTCTGCCTGTGTCTGCACACCCTGCTCTGCCCTGGGGACCACTGGTGTCTATCTCCACGGTTACATCAGGACTCAGGTCATCTCTGCTCCTGGGAAACATGGGACAGTGTCTGTCGCTGGGTGTTACCATGTGTTTGAGGAACACAAATGGTTTCTGTGGTTTGTGGGTGCTGGGTTGCTTGAAGCAGCACAGAGAAGCAGTAGCACTGACAGTCTCCCCTGGAGCCCATGGAAACACACAGAACCTCTATTCCTCTGGGATTTCCTGCAGCTTTCAGTGTCATCCTTGACTTCTGGGCTGATACTGTGATGCCAGCTCTGTCCCTGTCCCTTCCCTGCTGTTTGTCCAGAGCACTAGTAATAAGCCAAAAAAGGGAAAAGCCAAATTATTTAACTCCTAGCAGCCTATCAGCTCTAAGCTCTGTTTCCCCAAGAGCTTGGTACCACAAAGGGTATTTGGATGTGTTTGAAATGCAGCTGCTTCTTGGGTGAGATGATGCTGCACCACTACCAAATGGAGCAGGACATAAACCAGTCACCCCATGGTGCCACCCACTGCTGTGAGGTGACACCATGGTTGTTCTGGTGCTGCTGCCCCAAGGAAATGTTCTGGACACCACAGGATTCCACTGAGTGAATGCCCCCAATAGCTCATGGATGCAGTGTTGATGTGGAGTCTCAGCATCCATCACTGCCCACCCTGGAGAGGACCAGGAGACAGCTCCACCTCCCCAGGGCTGCCTCCCCATGCTGGAAATGGACAGGTAAAGGTGGTTTTCCCCATGGATGCTGACAGCCTCAGACAAAAAAATAACCTGGATCCTATGCCTGGAAAGACCTCCTGGTGAAGTCCATCTCGCCTGGCCATCCCTGGGCAGCAGAACCGCTAGGAGGATGTGTCCCGACAGATTTGGAGCTGATAAAATCTTATTTATCTTCAACTGTTGACACCTAAGCGTCTAGACTTGCCTGTTGGGGAAGGCGCAGCCAAGGCCTCCTTTCCCTCTAGAAGGAAATGATTTGCTCAACAATTGCTTTTTCCACAAATCCTCCCCCACTCCTCCCTACCAGCCACCTCCTCCTCCTCCTCTTCTCCTACATTCCAGGCTTCTCATTAGCTTTACTCAAGACGTGTCCAGGACTGCAGTCAATGGATCCCCAATAAAGCCACTGGCCTGGCAAGGGAGAGAGAAGAAAAGTGCTGCCTCCGGCTGCTAATTTCCTTGCACTCCCCGGCAAGCAGCTGCGGAGCTGCATCCTGGGACAGGTTGGGGCAGATCGCAGGCGAGAGGTGATAATAACGTGTCTGTCATCTTCCCCAGACATGTAGCATCTTGCAAACCGCAAATACCGTTAACCGGCTCGGACGAATCTGTTACGACAGATCCTGGAAGACGTGCCGGCGGCACAGCTAATTTTTTTTTCTCCATCTAATTTTTTTTTAATAACCATTTTTTAATCACCGGCCCGTAAACTCCTCACTGAGCTGGAAATTCCTCCCCTAGCTACTTTGTTGCTCATTTACTACGAGCCAGGTTTGAGTATGACTGGAGGAGAGGAGAGGGGAGTGTCCAGCGGGGCCTGAGGTACCTGTCCAGCACACAGCTGGGGATATTGGCCTGGGGATGGCTGTAAGAGGTACCCTGGTACTCTGTGCCTCCAGTCCCAGCTTCACAGTGATGGATTGGGGTGATGGCCATAAGGGATGCCCCAATACTCATCTCTCTGTACCTCCGGTCCCTGCACCACAATAATGATAGATGGGGTGATGGTCATAAGGGATGCCCCAACACCCATTTCCCCATGTCTCCAGTCCCTGCTTCACAGTGGTGATGGATGGGGTGATGGCCATAAGGGATGCCCCAACACCCATTTCCCCATGTCTCCAATCCCTGCACCACAATAATGATGGATTGGGGTGATGGCCATAAGGGATGCCCCAACA
>PYHW01009883.1:1057037-1084360 GCA_013186435.1 Turdus rufiventris
GGCCAGGATGTCTCGCACGCCCGCGATGCTTTTCCAAGATTTTGTCGTGGGTAGAAGCAAAGGAAGGGCAGCGCACGGACCTGGGGCTGTGGTGGGAGCAGAGCCCCTCCACAGCTCACAAATGGATTTTGCTACCGTCCTGGTGCTCCCCCAGAGCTCTGAGCCCCGCTGCTGCCTGCACTGGTGTTATCTAACAATAAATAACCACGGTTTTACTGAGTTTTGTCCATTTGGTTACAGACCCTGCAGCAGTGCCAGCACTGCCTCACCACCAAGGTTGGTTTATGAACCAGCAAACACTCCAGTGCCTCCTCCAGCCCATCCCTGCAGGGAAATCAAGTCAGTGGCTGGTTCAGGTTGCCATCCCTGCTGTCTGAGCACACTCACCATCACCGAGTCGCCTATGCCTCTCAGCTGGAACACGTCCATCGTCACCTCGGTGCGGTTGGACACCTCATTGCTGCTGGGGGCTGGAGGGAGGTCGAAGTAGGTGCTGTCTGGCTCCCTGAGGAGAAGGTGAGGGCACAGTCATCTCCCCAGCTCTGCCACCACCCCCTGCACCCCAAATTCCCTCAAACCTTGTCCCTTTCCTAACTTCTTCCTCCACCTCCTTCCTTCCCCTGCTTTTATTTCCACAGGCTTTACCTGGCAGAGATGTAGGAAATTTTGCATCCACCCAGCTACTCCAGCATATCTGTCACCTTGGGATGTCTTTACTTGAGAGGAACAAGGAAGAATTAATGAAGGACAGTCTTTCTCCCTTGCTGGATTAGATCATGAGGCCCAAAGGCCAGAAGGTTTGCAAACATCTTGGTGGGGATGAAAGATGTTTAATTTTGGAATTAAGGGTCCCAGTTTGAGGGGAGCTCTGCTCTGGCCCTGACACTGCAGGCAGGAAGGAGCTACCCATGAGACAGACAGTGCCATGTTGTTTGGCAAATGGAATGTCCTGAGCTGAGGGTCTGAAACCCTCTGCAAAATTTGCCAGGTGGCAAAAGGCATCTGTGGAAAGCAGAGGATGAAAAAGGAAATATCTCTTTATCAAAGAGCCACTGCTGGCTCTGAACACCCCCCATGGAGAATGATCCCACCCCACTTACAGCGTGCTCCAGAGGTGCTCGAAGGTGGTGCCTTCATCAGCTGGGGATGACTGGGACATCTTCACAATGGGGGAGTCCGACAGGGGATAAATCACTCTGGGGGCAAAGGGAAACAGCCGGGTTTAGTGGTGCCAGCCTGCTGTGCTGTGCTGAGCTGAGCTGAGCTGAGCTGAGCTGGGCTGAGCTGTGCTGTGCTGAGCTGAGCTGAGCTGAGCTGAGCTGAGCTGAGCTGAGCTATGCTGGGCTGTGCCAGGCAGCAAAGCAGCTGCCCAAGGGCAGGAATCCCTCAATCCCAACTCACTCCCAGCAGCATAGCAGGGACCAGAGAGCCCCAGAGCCCATGGTAGGGGACACACAGGTCAGGGACCCCAGAACCATCGTGGGGAACACTCAGCACCAGAGACCTTCAAAGCAGTCGTGGGGGACACACAGGACCAGAGCCCCCCAGAACCATCATGGGGACACACAGGACCAGAGCCCCCCAGAACCATCATGGGGACAGAGAAGACCAGAGCCACTCAGAACCATCGTGGGCACAGAGAGGACCAGAGCCCCCCAGAACCATCATGGGCACAGAGAGGACCAGAGCCATTCAGAACCATCGTGGGGAACACTCAGGACCAGAGATCCTCAGAGCCATCATGGGGACACAGAGAGCCAGAGACCCCCAGGGCCCATTGTGGGGGGCACACAGGACTGGACACCCCCATGTCCCATCGTGGGGGACAATGCCCACACTCCCAGCAGTGCAGGCCAGGGCAGCAGGCAGGGATGACCCAAGCTCAGCAGAATGAACCTGTTTTTCAGTCAAAGCCTCCTGGATGCTGCTGCAGAGTTCATAACCAGAGCCAAGCTCAGTCCAGTCCGTTCCCCTCGCCCCTGCACAAGGATTCTTGGCCTCTCTCAGGCACGGGAGGAAAGCAGCCCAGCCCAGCCCAGCTCTCCCTGTGTGCCCAGAGCCTCTCAGACCCAGCAGCCGGAGCTGGAGGTGTCACGGAGCCATCTTGAGCCTCGTGCTGCCATCCCCTATGGGATCCATCTTCCTCCTCCCTTACCCTCTCCCTGCAAGCTGCAGGCCCCTTCTCTGCCCTGGCTGACACAGATACACCCCCAGGCACATCTGGCTGCCCTTTTCCCCATGCTGGTGTTAGCATTGCATCTCAGCTGCGACATCTCATAGCGAACACCCGACACTTCCTGCCTCTTGTGTTGTTCTGTGCACGCTGCTCAGAGCGGAGGGCAGCTGCTCAGAGTGAGGGATGCTCGAGGGTTGCTTGGGCCCCTCTGACTCAGCTGGGGACCAAGCAGCTGCAGGGGAGGGAGTTAAAATGAAAGCAGGGAAGCTTTCTCTGTCAGTAAATCCCGTGAGCTGCTTTCTACAAAACACAGCATCTGCAGCCACCCTGCCTGGAGGAATTCCCATGGCGCAGGAGGGCTCAGGAGGGCTCAGGAGGGCTCAGGAGGGCTCAGGAGGGCTCGTTCCCCACTGGTCCCATGCCAGGAACAGCTAACAGGCAGAGTCTGACATCCTCCCGTCCCTCCTCATCCCACGTGTGACACAGAGAAATGAAAGAACCAACAGGCAGCTTTGAGAGGAAGAAAAACCTAGAACAGATGCAGGCGACAGAATAGGATTGCTGGCAGCCTTACCCTTCTTCCATGCTGCTTCTTCTGGCCCAGAGCAGCTTCAGGAAGTAGTCAGACCTTTTCCTCTAGAGGAGAAAGCACCTCTGCACCGCCCCGGCTGTGTGGTCATCAGGGGTGACACCAGCTCTAACCACGTGGCTGCTCTCATTTTCAAAAGGAAAGAAATCTGACTATTTTAAGGGTGTTTTGGAAGTTCCCTTTCACTCTTTCAAAGCACGATGTGGGTTTGAAAAGCCAGGCCAGCGTCTTCTGATGTTTGAGCTCTGAATTAATGGGTGCAAAGGGAAGCTGGGGTGCTGGGTGCTGTTAAGGCACATCCCTGCCTCTCTGAACCCTGCTCATCCTGGGAAAGCAGCAAGAGTGACAGCCTGGCACCAAGCACCTGGCTTGGTAAAGAATTTACCTACAAATAGGGTTCCCCAAAATTTGTCTGGGGCTCATCTAATTCCCTCTGAAAGGAGGTGCCATTTAGAGCTCTGATCCAGGGAATGCTGGAGGCATTCACATTTGGGAAGGTGGGAAAGCACTGTGATGGTGAGGTCCTGCAGGAGGAAAAGTCACCCTGTAGGAAGCAGTGGGAGCTTTGTGCAACATCAAAATGAAAGGTAAATTGGGAAGAGCCTTAGAGCCAAATTGCTTTGGAAGCATTCCTGGTGGCTTGGATGCAATTCCCATGCCCAAGGCTGAGCAAATGGCGCTTGGGGCTGAGTTCAGGACCAGCCACAGCCCAGCTCGGCTCCCTGCCCCTTCCAGCCCCCCAATTTCGAGCCTATTCTGCCTCTGCCCTGACTGTGCCAGCTCCCTGCTGTCACCAGCTCCCCACACCAGAGGGAAGAGCTGGGGTTTCTGATTTTTTCCAGCAAGAGTTCTCCAGCCAGACTCCACCAGGAGGATTATCACCTCCAGAGACCCCAAACTACTTATCAAAGTGGAGATCTCCATGTGCAGGGAAAGGCGCAGCGAGGAATTCTCCATCCCTTCCACCTCGATGTGGCAGGGAGGCAATGGGGGCACAGCCACGGGGACCTGCACTGCATTTATTGCAGGTTTCTAAGGGGAAAAAGACCAAAATGTGCAAACCATGGGGTTGGTGCTGGGATCCAGGGTTGCCTGCATTCACTGCGAGAGCTGCCGGCTCCAGCGCTCCCTGGATTGCTGCTTCCCTCTGTTGCAAGTCAGGGCATTGCAGGGAGGCTGCACACGGGAAAAGAGCCCGGCAGTGGGCAGAGAGAGCTGCGAACAGCCATCCCCAGCTCTGCTCCCGGTGGGATCCAGCTCAGCCACCCTTGGGATGCGGGACCTGGCAGGGTCACACCCGGTCTGGGTCCTTCTGCCCATGGAGCTTCCCTGTGCACAGCCGCTGAAATAATTTCCAAAGATTAGGATGGAAAAGCTCCATGTACTCAGTTTCCATGGTGCTGTGGAAATCCCAGCCCCAGAGACAGAGGGAGAAGGAAAAGCACGGACCAAGATCCCTGCAGCCACCCCAATGTGGGAGAACAACCCCTGGAGAAGAACAGATTTATCTCCATCTATCCAACCTTGCTTCACTCATGCTTTGTGACCACAGAGCCTAAATAAATTATTAGAATGATTATAAACTCAACTTTTTTCATCACAGTGAGGATGGTGGAGGGCACCGTGAGTTCTCAGCCTTGCCCTCTGAGTTTCTGCTCTCTCTGGAAGGAGCGTCTTTGACCTCACTATCAACTTTAGGGCTCAGGTTCAGCACCAGAAAAGCTCAGTATTTATCACTTGGTGATTCACTGCTATCCCACCACTCCAACAGCCCAGAAGGAAACATGACAGAGTTTTGCAGCCACCTTAAAGGGAGATAAATGCACAAACCCCATGTAGCAGGGCTGTGACTAATGCCCAAGGACTCTCTGGGAGAGCAGCAACTCTGAGAGCCATTTCCACCTCTCACACAGAGCTGCTCCATGACTTGGGAGCTGACCCTGGACCTTCCCTCCTCTGCACAACGAGACCCATCAGGCTCCTCCAGCCCACCACAAAAAACTTCATTTCCAAAGGAAATTTCATTTCCAAGGATTTCCAAAAACCCTTCCAGCCTCACGGTACCAATGCTGCCCTGTGCTATCATTCATTTATCCCGGGATGTTAGATTCCCACCTGCAAAATGAGGTTTGTAAAAGCAATGGAGAGCACACTTTGAATCTCAGGATCCCCCTGCGGGGTCCAGCAGCTTATTAACAATTTTCTTTCCGAGGAGGAGGCAGGTTGGGCAGAAATCCTCTCTGGCTGCATCACTGACCGCAGTTAGTGATGGGGCAGGAGGATCAGGCTCCCCCTCCCTCCTTAGCAGCCCTGCCAGGGATCCCTGCATCCCACCCTGATCCAGCCCCTCCATTGCTTCTCCCATTCAAAGCTTCTCCAAAAGTGCTTTCACTCCAGAGTTAAAGCACTTGGGAGCAAACTTTCCAAGACATTTAATATTGTGTCACAAACCCACGAAGCAAAGCGGCCGCAAATATCCTCGGGAGAGGGTCGTGTGAGAAACTCACACTCACCCAGAGCAAGGGGTTTCCTTTCGTAGTTTTTTTTTTCCCTCCTACCTGCGTTTTGAGTTCCCCCGGAGGTTTCCAGCAGACAGGAGTGGCCTGGGATTGAGGATCTACGTTATTTACTGCACTACGCTGGAGTAGCGTCCCGGTCGCCAAGGCAATGACATTGGAGCTGCTGAAAGCTGTGTGAAAAGTGAGGCAAAAGCTCCTGCGCTCCTTCCTGGAATAGGAGGCAGTTGCAAGGGGGTGGGGAGTGCTCAGCCAAGCGTGCCAGGGAATTAAAGCTGGTCACCAGAGCCAAAGTGACGCTGGGGCAAGTTGGATGTGGCTTTAATCAGTCACAGAATCGGGGAAGGGTTTGGGTCGGAGGGGAGCGTAAAGATTGCCTCCTTCCACCCCTGCCATGGGTGAGGACACTTTTCACTTTGCTCCAAAGCCCGTCCAACCTGGCCTTGGACACTTCCAGGGATGGGACATCCAGCAGAGAACACTCAGCATGGATTTAGGAGGTTCTCCCCATGGTTAGATTGGTGGGCTGAGCAGGTTTTGGGTTTGCATTCAGCCAAGTGACCACATCATCTCTCCTGGGGGTCTGGGATTCCCCCGGGAACAGCAACTTGCCAAGGCCAGCGGAGAGGGGCAATGGGTGAAGACTGAACATTTCTGAATAAAAACCAAAAAACCATCCCCTGCAAGGCTGATTATGGACTCACAGCCACCCTGTCACACTGACACCCCCCTCGCAAAGTCCCGTGTCGCTGCTCACCCTTTGGCAATCACCGCTCGTGTTCAGGTCGCCTGTGGCCACTCGGGGACCAACAGACACCCCCTGCCCACGGGCACCTCCACATCCCACTGGGGCAGATGGTGAGGGCAGAGCAGCTGTCACGTCTGTCCCTCTGTTGCGGGGACAGAAACTCGATGCATTCACCCCGCAAAAAACACATCGGTGGGGCTGGAACCAGCTTTTGGAACACAAATAATTCGTAATGAAAGCAAGACTTGAATCCTCAAAACCTCTGATCGTGAGGTTTATTTTTAAGTGATGGTGATTGCAGCCCCCAAACAGGGAGGGAGGTCCCACCAGGGCTGTGCTGTCACTGTGACGAGGGCCAGGCTGCCACCACCCAAAAATTGGGTGTACAGACTGTGGGGACGAAGGGAGGCAGTTGTGCATCCCCTGGCTGTTCAGTGGGGAAGGGATGCAGAGGTGCCCGAGGCACCAGAGGGTTTTGGGGACACTGTCTGTGTTTTGGGAACACAACACCCCGAGGCACCAGAGAGTTTTGGGGACACTCTGTGTTTTGGGAACACAACATATCACCCTCCTCGGTCACCCTCGGCTTTTCTGCTCCCCGGCAGAAGGCTGCACCGGGAAGGGGCTGTTTCCCAAAGGAACATGCCCCCTAAGAGGGGTTATCTGGGATCTGCCCCTCCCATGGTGTGCCCGTATTTATTAATTTTTTTTATTGATTAATTCCCATCAGTTAACATCCTTTTTGCTGGTGTATCTCTATTGCAATTGTTAGTTCCTCTGTCCTGTCCGGAGAATCTGGCGGGACATCCCGCCTGTGCTCCCGCTGCTGTCTATAATTAACCGGCAGTAGTGATTAGCCCGAAGGGCTGATTAATTAGCCAGAAGGGCTGTTCCGGGCGCGGGACACTGCCCGCGGAAAAGCCAGATATGGGAGGGTTCCCTGAGGATAGAGAGAGAAGGGGGAGCCCGCCCCTCAGCTCATTAACCGCGTCATTACCCGGCTCATTAGCGGCTCATTTGCATATCAATGAGGCTCATTTGCATACCGATGCGGCGCTTTCCCGCGCGCTTCCCGCTGCCGGGCGCCCCCTGCCGGGCCGGCGCGGGGACCACAACTCCCGGCGTGCCCCGGGGCGGCCCCTCCCGCGCGGCCCCGCCCCTTCCGGCGGGCCCCGGCGGAGCGGAGCGGGCCGTGCGGAGCGCGGCGGGTTCGAATCCCGGCGGCGCCGCGCCCGCCATGAACTTCTCGGAGCTGTTCAAGCTCTCGGGGCTCCTGGGCCGCTTCTCCCCCGACGGAAAATGCCTGGTGAGTGGCGGCCGCGGTGAGCAGGGCCGCGCGGCCCGAGGTGGGGCGGTTGGCGGGGCCCCCGAGCGGCCGCGGCGCGGGGCCCCCCGGGCAGGGCCGGGCTGAGGGCGGACACGGAGCGATGGAGCCCCGGAGCCTGCGGGCCTGAGCGCAGGGGCTGCTGCCGGCAGGCTTTGAGGCTGTGAGGGGCCGTACCGGAGACCTGAGTTAGGTTACATTAACGTTAATCGGTTAGATGGATTACTGCTTTAAATTAATTAGTACCTGAAGGGAGCCTACGGGAAAGATGGAGGGGGGCTCTTTACAACGGTTCGGAGAGGCAGGACTAGGGAGAGCAGCTTCAAGCTGGGTTAGATGAGATGTTGGGAAGGAATTCTTCTTTGTGAGGGTCCTGAGGGCCTGGCACAGGGTGCCCAGAGGAGTTGGGGCTGCTCCTGGATTCTGGAAGTGTCCGAGGCCAGGCTGGGCAGGGCTTGGAGCCGGGACTAGTGGAGGGGTGTAACTGGATGAACTTTAGGGTCGCTCCCAACCCAAACCATTCTGGGGTTCTATGGAATAAAATAAGTTATAAGACGAAAGTAATTTTATAAAAACCGGAGTTAATTACCCAGCAGTGATGGAATCGATGAGGATTCTATGTATTACTATAAAACCCTCTTTTCCCCGGGTTAGTGCTCACTGTAGTTTGTAGTGGAGCTCAGTATATATAGAATAGACTTACAGAATCCTAGCCTGGTTTGGAGTGCAAGGAACTTTAAAGCTTATCTAGTTCAAAGCCTCTTCCATGGGCAGGCACACCTTCCACCATCCCAGGTTGCTCCAAGCCCTGTCCAAGCTGAATTTGGACACTTCCAGGGATGGGGCAGCCACAGCTTCTCTGGGCACCTTGTACCAGTGGCTCACCACCCACAGGCAGGATTTCTTTTGTAATAATACAGCATTGACCCTCTCTGAGTTAAACCTGGGATCACAGCCAGCCTGGCAGGGACAGGCTCTCCATCCAGGATCCTGCCCCAGCTCAGCCCTGTCCCTGTCCCCCCAGGCCTCGTGCATACAGCACCGTCTGGTGGTTCGGGATGCGCGCTCCCTGCAGATCCTGCAGCTCTACACCTGCCTGGACCAGATCCAGTACATCGAGTGGTCCTCGGACTCCCTGTTCGTCCTGTGTGCCATGTACAAGCGGGGCGTTGTGCAGGTGAGGATGAAAGCTGGGCAGGGTGGGATTCCTGCTGGCACCCGGGTGTGATGTGAGAGCTGAACAGCCAGCACTAGGCTAAAGCTTTACTGATGCACCCGATGTTATTGATAACACAGTTTGAGGATAATCTAGCATGCCAGGATTTCGAAAGCCACAGCAAACATCTTAGTTTTAAAAATAATATTTAGTATAAAAATATCTAGCAAAACAGATCAGACTTGGAGATTATCAGTTTCTTACTGCAGTAGGAAATAAATAACATGCAAGCTTGTTAAATGGACTAAACCTGTTAAAGTGTTGGATGTTCAGAATATTTGTCACAGAAAAAAAACCAACCCCACATCATTTGCCGTTTCTGTGATCACCCAGAGGTGTGGGACTCACTTTTGCAGCGGGATCCAGCGCCAGTCCTTCATGGCTGCGGGTGCTTGGGTGTTCCTGAGCTCCCTGAGGCGGGATGCAGGAGCCTGCTGTCAGCTGCAGAGTTTGGATGAGCAGAGGTGTGGATGAGCTGATGTTTACTGCTCTGTCTGGTTGCTCCTTGCCCCAGGTCTGGTCCCTGGAGCAGCCGGACTGGCACTGTAAGATCGACGAGGGCTCCGCGGGATTGGTGGCTTCATGCTGGAGTCCGGACGGGCGTCACATCCTCAACACCACCGAGTTCCATGTGAGTGTGCGGGCAGGCTTGCTGCCCTCGGTGTCAGATGTTGCTGTCTGCCCTTTGACTTCCCAAAATAACCCAAAGCCCTTAAAGCTGCAGCGGTGGTGGAGAGCACGGATTGCAGCTCTGTATTTCTATGTAACTCAGGTTAATTCCAGGTTAGGTGTTGGCTGTTCCACTAACATTTTGTCCTCTTGCTTCTGGTGATAAGATAGAAAATGGACACTTAAATTTGAAGGTAAAATTGTGTGTTTTAGAACACATCCTGATGTTTTTGATTTTGATGGCGTTCATCAAAACAGAGAAATCCAGTATGTTGCTTGTATGGTGAGAAAAGGATTTCTAGTTGAAAAAACCCCAAACCATAAACATTTCAGAGTGATTTTAAATTAAAATTTTATAGGCTTATTTTTATTGACCTATGAGCTGAAATTTCGATCCAGATCTTGGAAATATTTTCCCAGTTGTTTGATTTGACACACAGGAGTCACGGCTGGTGGAACCACTAACACCTTTAATGCTTATTAAGACCCATATGGGGGATGCTACTAATGTAGAATCCAAACTGCTTTGTGGATGATTGGTTTGTTGGAAAGCTTGTGGATTCTGACTCTTCCACCTTTTGCATTAGAGCTGATGATTCCTGTTATTCAGTACAGCAATGAAGGGTCAGAAAATAGCCAAGAACAGCATGTGAGGCATTTTCTTTGTGTTTACTCTTTCCAAACCTGTGGGAAGAAGTGACAGGATCTTGTGCCATAACACTGGTTAGCACAGGATTCACATGCTGCTGTACAGGATTCCCCTTTTTTGGGGCAAATCTCAGTGTTAATGGGATCTGACTGTGGACTCTGCCCTGTGTGTGTGTGTACAAGATCCACTCCCCATCCTTCTATATAGGAGTGATAGCTTCAGACCTTGGTTTTCCCAGGTGCGAATTGCCCTGATAGCAGCAATAAAAATTAAAAACAAGCCCAGAATTCCAGCCTGGAGGCAGTGCAGCCATCTCTGCTGGTCAGGCAGCAGCAGAGGAGGCAGAACTGCAGGCTGGGGCTGTGTGAGGCTCCCAGAGAGGATCTCGTGGCACGTGCCTGTGGGGGTGGACCAGCGAGGATTTATTGCCTCCCAACAGAACTCGGTTTGACCTTAGAGGATTTCATTAAGCCTTTGCCAAGTTGGCATCTGTGTTGGGATAAGTTTCCTTTCCAGCTGTAAACAGGTTGCTAAATTAGCTGTTGTCAGACAGCTGCCGTGGTTGGAGCTGTGTTTACTCCCTCCCTGCTAAATCCACAGTCTGGGGGGATGGATGTGGGCAGTGCTCAGGATATTTAATATCAGTGTGTTATCAAATCCAGCTATTTCCTGGAGGGTTTGGGGGTTCCCTGGGCTTTGGTCACTTCCAAACAGCACCAGGTAACCACTCGTTCTTGTTATTCCTCAGGTCAGTGTGTGAACTCCACTGAAAGCTCACAAGGAACTTTCTTATTCCCTGAGTTTTTCAAAGGTTATGGTTGTGCTGATTTCTTTCTAGTAATCTGTACTTACCAATGCCTCAGAAAAACCATTACAGAATCCTACAACTACAGAATAGTTGGGGTTGGGAGGGCCCTCTGGAGATCATCCAGTCCGACCCCCCTGCCAAGGCAGGGTCACCTGGAGCAGGGGACACAGGAGAGCATCCAGGTGGGTTTGGAATGTCTCCAGAGGGGGAGATTCCACACCTGCCCTGGGAAGCTGCTCCAGTGCTCTGCCACCCTCCATGGAAAGAAATGTTGAGGTGAAACTTTGTTGTGGTTTAGTTTATGGCCATTACTCCTTGTTCTGTCACTGGCACCTAAAAAAGGGAGTCTGGCACCATCCTCTGACACATGGAATTCATCAGCTGATTTGTAGGGTTTCTTTGTCAGTGTTCCTGTACTGAAATCCACTCTKGGAGGCAGTTCCACATTATCAGAACATCCTGTGGAAGGTGTTGAACCCCACATGACTCCTTCCACTGCCATCGTTCCACCAGAATTTACAGGCACAGGTAGAGCTGAGCCAACAGCTGCAGGTCAAGGATCTGAAGGACAGCAAATGGATTCTCTTCACAACCTGCTCCAGTAGAAGGTGTCCCTGTCCATGGCAGGGGGCGGGATAAGATGAACCTTAAGGTCACTTCCAACCCAAGCCATCCTGGGATTCTGTGATTCTCTGCTTCCTCATGACCCTCATGTTTTGGGATAAATAGCGTGAAGATGTTCTGGAGTGTTTCTCTGAAGAGCTGTGCTTATAAACGACATACTTTGTACTTTGTCTCATTCCATGTCAGGTCCTTAAGCATTAAGGAGCTTCTTTGGAACTCCAGCAGCAGGGAAAAGTGTGTGTTTCTGTGTGTATCCCAGCTAATCCTTAGTAACTGTGCGTGGCTGCGTTGGCTGAAAAATGCTTCCTGGCGAGGAATGTGCTCTGAATAATCTTCTGAAATCCAGTGCTGACAGACACTGCTATGTAAGGGGGCCAAGTGACCCAGTCAAGTCTGGGACAAGAGTTGACAGTCATTTGAGCTGTAGGTTGTTTAAAAGTGTGTTTTTGTCTGCTGAAAATCACCAGTCCTACACCTGCCTAGAGCTGTCAACATCGGGCCGTGGTCCTGGGCCCGGCGCTGGAGACTGTTTATCACGTTACCATCTACATACTTTTTATTTCTCAGCTGTTTTTAGGCTATTTTAAAAATGCTTCTGCTTTTGGTTTGTTTTTCCACTGCAAAACAACAGCTGAAAACTTCTCAGACACCGTTATTGTGAGGATTTGAATTTGACAACTCTGCTCAGTCAAGTTATCTGTGCTGAAGAGAAAGTATCCCCCAAAATGAGCAGTGGAGACGGGCTTGCTGCAGATTTAACTGACCAGGGGCTGTTCTCCTGTAAAAACAATTGTCCCTTCTCCATGAATTCCCTGAGAAAGGCAATGAGCAGCAATGGAAATTTCCTGTCATTTTGGAAGCATTTGGTTTCTTTTCTCACCCTCTGTGTTTGGTGTTTCTGTTGCTCCTGATCCTGTCTGCAAGCTGTGACATAATCCTTCTAATCTTTTTCATCTCATTTATGTTGGCAACTTAAATGAGATTGTGGAATGTTCCAGGTGGGAATATGAAGGTTTTCCCTTTCTGTCACAATTTAGTTGTAAACACAATGTTAAGGGAAGGGGGTGTGAAATCCATACATTAAGCACATAATGAGAGTTTCTCTGTAGGAATGTCTGAGTGGGCACAATGGAACACAGAAAAGGATCCTACTTTCAGGAATCAAAATTACTTGGTTTTGAATGTTCCTAGTACTAGGCCAAGCTATCAAATTGTGTGAGTTTGATGGAAGTTACAGTGGAGTTATGGAATGTATCTGTGTGCTTCCCTCTGAGCCTGCAGCCCTTGCAGGGGAGAAACTGGAGTTGAACAGACAAAAGAAGGACAGGATGAGAGGACACAGCCTCAAGCTCTGCCAGGGCAGGGTCAGGTTGGAAATCAGGAGGAATTTCTTCATGGAAAAGGTGGTCACTGGTGGAGTCCCCATCCCTGGAGGTGGCACTCAGTGTTCTGGGCTGGGTGACAAGGTGGGGGTCAGGCACAGGTTGGATTGGACTCTGATCCTGGTGGTCTTTTCCAGTCTTAGTCCATGAATAGAGGACTTGTAACAGGATGATCTTTAAGGTCTCTTCCAACCCAAACCATGCTGTGATTCTGTGATCTTATTAGATGTTAAAGCTGTGTTGTGGCTGATAGATGGAGTGAAGATGAGGGCTTGGCTTATCAGACACTTTGAGGCATCTGGCTCAGTTGTAGTCTGGGTTTTTGCAGGTGTGTTTTTGTGTGTGTGACTGTACCATGAAACCTGTGCTGGCTGTGCTCTGTGGGCTCTCACCAGTGGAGATGTGGTCTAATGGTGGCTTGGCAGTGCTGGGGAAATAGCTGGACTCAGTGGTCTTTGAGGGCTTTTCCATCCTAAATGATTCTCTGCCTCTGTGATGGAACAGAGGTGGATGCAGAATTATTTCAAAACAAAGGTGGCCTTGCCTTTTCTGTGGCTGGGCAGAGGTGACAGTGGGAGCTCAGCACGGGATGTGCTGTGTCTCATCTCTGGAGATTTGTGTGTGCTCTTGAGCTTAGGTGTTGCCTCCTGAGGCTTGGAGCAGCCAGTGGATGGAAGAGTGATGCCCAGCAGGCCAGGGGAGCTGTTCATGAGGCTGAGCAGCAGCACTCAGATGCCTTTGTCAGGAAAAATGATGATCCAGCCCTCAGCATTTGAAGCCTGCAGCTGCTAAGCTTGTATTAAGTGGCTTGAGAATGTGTGCTGTGTTTTACTCAGAGGAGGCAGGGCAGCCAGTGCATTTAGGGCTGCAATTAATAGTCCCCAGCAGCATTTCAGTGCTGCAGTTGCTGCAGAAGAATGTGTGGAGGCATCGTGTTGGTATTTTTAAAGTAAATCTTGCCTGAGGAGCAGACTGACAAGGCTGGGTTTGGGTGGCCGGAAGTGAGCGGCCCCAGGGGTGAAAGTTGATTAATGTTCATCTCCTGGATTCCTCCAGGAGCTGCTGAACTTAGAAGAGGAGGTTCTGTGCCTTGGCCAGGTGAGACCCACATGCAGAGCTGCTTCCAGCCCTGGGGTCCCAGCATGGGAAAGACCTGGAGCTCCTGGAGAGAGTCCAGAGGAGGCCCCAGGATGAGCAGAGGGATGGAGCAGCTGTGCTGGGAGAGCTGGGATTGTTCACCTGGAGAGGAGAAGCTTTGGGGTGACCTCAGTGTGGCCTCCCAATGCCTGAAGGGAACTTAGAGGAAAGGTGGAGAGAGACAATTTCCAAGGGCCTGGAGTGACAGGACAAAGGGGAATGGCTTGACACTGACAGAGAGCAGGGTTAGGTGAGATACTGGGAGGAAATCCTTCCCTGTGAGGTTGGACAGGGCTTGGAGCAATTTGGTCTGCTGGAAGGTGTCTGTGTCCATGGCAGGGCTGGGACAAGATGAGCTTTAAGGTCCCTTCTAGTCCAGATCATTTTGTGATTCCATGGGAAAAGATTTCTGTGTTATTTCTTGAAATCTCAGCAGTTTGTGTGACAAACAGACAAAGGCAGAGGGGACTGTTTGGGATTCCATGTATTCTGATGGGGAAGCAGTGTTTGGGATTCTGAAGCTTGGTTTGAACCTTGTAAATCCCTTGAATTGTGCTTCTCACCAAAACCGATCACGTCAGCGAGGGAAAAACCTCCAACTTCTGTTGCAACACAGAGGCTGCAGTGTTACCAGCGAAGCAGATCCATAGGCTGCTCCCTCAGGATCCTTTGTCACCTGTGAACAGTGCAGGTTCTTCAGGGAAGGAAGAGTTGTGTTGAGGACAAACCTGCAAAAAAGTGTAGGAGAGCCTTCCTCCCAAGACCACTGGGAGGAGGAGGAAATGGGGACAATGCTGATGTAATAATGGATCAGAATTATTTTTGGTGTTCAGTAGTTCAGGGAAAGGCGCCTTTGTGATGGAGGTGCTTCACTGCAAAAAGTCCTACCTGTAGCTCTTCCTTGGTGCAGTAAAATGCAGGAAAAGACAAGTTAAAAACCTGACCCTGGAAACATTCCTTGCTCCAGCTCCAAATGCAAAGGTTCACGTGCCATGCTGGTGAATGCCCATGTGTCTGGGGCTGCCGTTGCTAAGGGAGAGGGAGTATTTGTTTTTAATTGGGTAATGTGCAGATGGCAAAGCACAGCCTGGAGTGCAGCTGTGACCTTGGGGAGCTGTGGGGAGGCGGGCTCTGCAGCTGCCTGCCCTCTCTGCAGCTCTTGGTGCTTGTGGAGGCACAGTTCTCCAGAAATCCCCCAAACACCAGTGTAAAGCCTTGCTTTGCATAGCAGGTTTTGGGTGTCTGAATTTTTCAGTCATTCTGTAAGGGTGCCTCCTTGTGTGTGCCTGAGGAGGGAAGAGCAAAACACAAACCTGCCATCAAAGCTGAGGGTTTCTAAATGTTGTAAAATACAGCTCAGTGTTCACATTTAGGTAGCCTTTTCCTAAGGGATGCAATGTTCTAAGGGGCTGTAGCTTGTCATCCATTCACTAAGCAGGAAACTCCCCATCTCTCCTCCAATTCTGTGATGAATCTGTTTTTCCAACTGCAAAGTGACTGTCAGGAACTTCAGCGTTTGTGAAGAGGTTTTCTCCTTATCAGTGGTGTGAATTTTGTATCCCCATCTAGAGTACCCACGTAAGCTTAGGATAAATGTCCTGCTAACTTCAAGAAATTAGGAAAGAATTCCTCATAGCTGCTTCCCAGGACATTGTATTTTACAAAATAGCTGCAGAATTAATTAATCACAGAAGCTTCGTTGATCCACTTTGTGTTGCTGAATTAGGTTGATGTTTTCCTGTTTTGTTTTTTTTTCAAATCTACAAAAATAACCAAAACTGCTTCTTGTCTCTGTGCCAGCTGCGAATCACGGTGTGGTCCTTGTGTACCAAGTCTGTGTCTTACATCAAGTACCCCAAAGCATGCCAGCAAGGTAAGTGTCACACACCTCCCTGGGAATGCTCCTTTAATGTGGCAGAAATGACTTTATTGTGATGACAAACCCCATGTTTGGTCCTGTCCCTTCTGAGCAGCACCTGCAGCCAGGTTGTGGCGTCTGAGTGAAGGATTCCAGCTGATCCTGTGCCTGCTCTTCACATGTGCATCCGTGTTGTTTGCCTCTGAGGGATCCTTTAAGCTATTAAATTATGCTGGACGTGCTCTCAGTGAAAAACATTAATTCAATGTGATTTTTGTCATCTCCTGCATATGGAAAGGCTGGAAAGAAAAGCTTGTGTCAGGGCTGTCAGACCACATGGCTGTGGTGAGCAGTTTCCTGCCCAAGGCTTGTATCCCAGAGATGACAGAGACAATTATGTATTCCATGTAAAATGCAAGAGGATGGGAAGCAATGCCTGGGAGTTGGTGGAGACCCGATGGTTGCATAACTGATCCATTTAGCCAGGCTAAATGAAGTGGTTATTTGAAATCTGTTGGGTTTATATAACAACTGTCAGTGGCTGGATGTGTTTTGAAGCACTCTGGAGCTCTGCAGCCTGAGAAATTGTACATTCCAAGCTGAAAAATTGCTGACACAATGAATCAGTAACACTGTGCTTTGCCTTGATTAATGTGACCTTCTGTGAGGAGATTCTGTCTCCTCTTTTATTTCTGCTTTGAGTTGGGAGTAGCTATTCCTCGCTGAAGCCTCATCAGCTCTCCTGCCTTGTTGTGTGATGTCTATTTAAGCCAGTTTTAATGAATGTGTGCTGTGGCAGGGGTGGCTTTCACCAAGGACGGGCGCTACATGGCCGTGGTGGAGCGCCGCGACTGCAAGGATTTCATCAGCATCTTCGTGTGCAACAACTGGCAGCTCCTCAGGGTGAGCTCTGCCTCTCCTCCCACTCTGCTGTGACATTACCTGCACGTACTGCACACTACTCCATTAGGAACGGGGAGAGGAGCAAGTGCTTGGTACTTGAGATGTGATATAAACTGTTCACACGTGGGATCAATCCATGATCTTCATGGAGTTCATTGGCCACAGGCTGGAGCTGAGCAATTAAACCTCACAAAGAACTCGTGTGTATGTTGTCTCACCTCTAATTTGGGAATTCTGAGCCCCACCAGAAGCTGAGAGAAAATTTGGGAAATACCACTAAATTTTGTCATGTTCTTGAGCTCTTACCTAAAGAACCTTGTAGTGGAAGTTGAGGCTGCCCCATCCCTGGGAGTGTCCAAGGCCAGGCTGGATGGAGCTTGGAGCAATATGGGGTAGTGGAAGGTGTCCCTGCCCATGGGATGAGATGAGCTCTAAGATCCCTTCTGTTCTGGGATTATTTGATTCTATACTAGGCTTTAAGACAAGGGTTTTTGAATGATTCAGTGTAACTAATTTAATTTTCTTATGAAGCGCTCTTCAGTTGAAGGTGTAGAAACTCTTAGCTTTTCTGTAGAGGGGATCAAAGATCCACTGAATGCAGCATGTATTACAAGAGGAAATAGTTTTGTTGCTACTCTGGCATATGAAAAGCTCTTTTGTGTTTGTGGTAGCTCTTGAAAGGTTAAAACTGAACATTCTGTCAGCTTAGGTGCAACGGGGTTTGTTGACATATTTCAAATGGTTTTGTGGTTTCTCTTTTGTGGGCAGCATTTTGACACTGAAACCCAGGATCTGTTTGGGATTGAGTGGGCTCCCAATGGCTGTGTGCTGGCAGCGTGGGACACGTGCCTGGAGGTAGGAGGAAAAGCAAATTATTTTCTTGAAGAGTTCAAGCTGGTCTTTGGCCATCATGTATAAAGCAGTCATTAAAATAATTTTAAAATGTTTATTTTGAACATAAAAGAGTGGAGTCCAGGTTTTGTTAAATATTCCACTTGTACTGGGGATGGGTGTCCTTGCAAGTGGATGTCACTGTTCTGTAAACCTTCAATAAAAGCAAATTATTTTTAATTAGTCTTGCAAAAAAATGGTAAACATTGCAGAAACTGCTATTGAAATAATGGAAAAATAATAGTGGAAGAATGTAAGAGTCTTCTACAGCTTTACTAACATTACATTGCACAGTGATTTTGCAGTTAATGAAAGTACTCATCCAAAAAGAGACAAGGAATCTCTTAACTCACAGATGACACCATTTGTACCATTGTATTTAACTTGCTGCCTGTTAAGCAGGCAGTTTGGCAGGGATGATTTGCCTGCCTGTGGTTTCCAGCAGCACTGCTGGATTTGAGGGTGGCTCTGTGTTCAGTACAAGGTGCTGCTGTACTCCCTGGACGGGCGGCTGCTCTCCTCCTACCGCGCCTACGAGTGGCCCCTGGGCGTCAAATCCATCGCCTGGAGTCCCAGCAGCCAGTTCCTGGCCATTGGCAGCTTTGATGAGAAGGTGAGAAATGTTTGCTGCCTCTTATCTAAAGCACTTTGGAGAACTTTGCCCTAACAGTCTCCCCTTGCCGCGCTCCCTGAGCCAGGTGCGTATCCTGAACCACGTGACGTGGAAGAAGATCACAGAGCTTGACCATCCAGCAACCATTTCCAGCAAAAATACTGTAAGTGTGGATCCCAAATCCTTGGAGTCCTCAGCAGAGCTTGGGTGCTGCTGTTTGTATCTAAAAGGTGCTGATGGAACCATTGCATTCTGGATGAATGAATTTTTTCCTGCTTTTTTTCCCACTAGGGTTTGGGAAATGGTACGGCAACCTGGGAATGTAACAAAAATGTGGGAATCCTTTCAGATTTGATGCATTATGTGTCTGTGATCTCTCTCTTGAGCAGTAATAGATTCTCAGATGCTCCTTTCATGTGCCAGTGTATTTTGGTGTAAGGGGTGGCTGCATTACAGATTTGGGTGTGCAGCTGATGGCAAACTGAAAAACTGAACAGGAGAGGTTTGTCATCAGCTTTATACAATTCCTAACTTTAAACAGTGCTGGAACTGGATTGTATTCAGATTTTCCATCCTGTGTGGACAGGCTCATCCAGCTCGCCTAAAGGGCATTTCCTGGAACATCTGTCAGTATTGATTTTTATCCTTTATACCTGTACCTGCAAGGCCTGACAGATTCTGGGCTGTTGGCAGCAGGTGCAGAGCTGCTGTTCCCAAAATCCTGAGCTGATCTCATCCCTGGAGGTGACAAGAACAGTGTGTGGTGCTGTTTGCCTTGCAGAGGGACTGAACAGGTCTCCTGGAAGAGTTTGTGTGTGGACTGTAAGCCTGCAATATTCACATGACACTGCCTCTTAACCAGGAGCAAGGCACGAGCCATTAAAACACCTCAGCAAAGCTTCTCACGGCTGAAAAATGCCTTAACTTCCAGTTAGGTGTAAAATATGTCATGGAAAACAAATGGAAATAGCTCTGTTAATCTCCACTACACAGACAGGAATTGCAGTTGCTGTGTTTTATCCTGGTGCTTGTGTTTGGGAATATGTTGCAGGCACACTAAAATACTTTTGCTATTTTCCTTCTGTAGTGCTGCACTTTGTGATAGAATCAGATTAAAGATTTCTGGTTGCAAAAATGAATCTTGTGTTCAACTGCAATGGGGATGATTTAATTTGCTGTCAGAAATAATGAACGAGGTGCACTGCCTCAGATTTATTCTTGGGAGTGTTTTTCCTGGTCACAGCTCCAAGTGGCCCATGATTCACTGGGAATACTGAATTCCAGATCTGTCTACTGAAGCCCTTTCCTCTGCTGATGAACCAGGGGATGCTGAGATGTACTAAATGTGCAAATGAGCCAGTGGGATGTGGGTATTTGGTAACAGCCCATGTTCAAACTCTCCAAGGCCCTTCTGTAGAGCTCTCACTTGTTTCTTTGTAGATTGTGTATAAAGAAGTGGAGAAATCCCCAACTGTTGACACAGAGAGACTTACTTTCCCTCCAACAAGAGCATTGGCTAGTTCTCTCTTCAGCACACAGAGTAAATGTAAGCCAAAGTTTACTCAAACCAGACACTTGAGTTTGCCTTGGGAAGTCTTTAAATAAACATTGTAGGTGAACTCTGCCCCTTGGATGGTGGAACAGATCCTCTGGATGTTCTCTAGGGCAGTAAAAAATCAGTCTTTGTGGCACTGTAAATCACCTTTGGTTAACAGTGTTTGAAATATTAGTTATAAGGTAGTAGAAAAAATTAATCTCTTCTCATTTTCCTGATTTAATCTCAGTCTGAATTTCCAACCTTTCCTTTTCTGTAGGAGGGCAAGAATAGTAGTAGGGTGACTGTGTGAAGATGTGGTATCTTAAAGCGTTTGAAATTTAGATTGGAACATCTTGGAGAAGAGTAAAATATGGTCCTATCACTTCAGAGATGAGGGGTTTTAACAGTTGGATGTAAATGCATTGTCCATCCATGCTCACTTAATGAAATACTTTTATTTCCCATTCCAGATGAAATTTCCCAGGTGCCAGTTTCTTTACAGTACATCAAACCAGTTGCTGACAGGGCAAATCCCAAAGTGGGAGTTGGGATGTTGGCCTTCAGTGCAGATAATTGTTTCCTGGCAACCAAAAATGGTAAGTTCTGACTGCCCTGCCTCAGAGGGAAAACCATGTGGGGCATGTGGGGGTTTCCTTAGGAGAAATGATCCTTTGCACTATAAAAAGAGTCATGGCCCTGTAAAATCAGCTTTGTTTTGAGATATGTGAGATATGTAACTACAGAGGAATCCCAGCCTGTCTTCTAGTGTGTGTTAACTGTTGTGAGCTGCCAGAGCTGCTGATCAGGGCATGAACTCAGCCTTGGCTCTGTATTTAATGAAAATAGTGGGGGTTTATATTTCTTCAAGTTAGTGTGAGCTCACTGTATTGAAAATGAAACAAATCTTCCAGCTTACAGCCTGGGTCTAAAAAGCAGAACTCTGCACAACCCATAGCAGGAGGAATTCTGACTTCCTGAATAGTGAAAGTCATGGAATGAATGTTCCATTTTCCCCTTTGCTCCTGAGGGGCTGTTTGTGCCTGGATGCCAGAGCTCTGGGTCAGGTGCAAAACCCATCAGACAGACTAATGTGCTAAAAGCCAGAGAAGGACTGGGAGATGATCTAGATCACTTTCACCCTTTTTTGTAATATTTCCAAGGCTGAATATTTCCTGGAAGCTTTGCTTGGCAAACTCAAGCAGTGTTAACCTAAAGGTTTGCTTTGTACGAATTCATTAATTTAGAAAAACCCAGTACAATCCTTCTATCCTGCAGCTATCACCCAATTGCTGTTTCCCCTGCAGATAACATTCCCAACGCTCTGTGGATCTGGGACATCAGGAAGCTGAAGCTGGCAGTGGTGTTGGAGCAGCTGAGCACCATCCAGGGGTTCCAGTGGGACCCCTGCCAGCCCCGGCTGGCTGTGTGCACAGGCAGCAGCAGAGTGTACCTGTGGACCCCAGCTGGCTGTGTGGTCGTGCAGGTACCTGGGGAAGGTGAGCAGCAGCTGCCACAACCTCTCAGCAGCTGCCACAACCTCTCAGCAACTGCTCAGGTTTGAAACTTTCTGTGACAAAAGCCTGAAGCCTGAGAGTTTTAAACTTTCTGTGCTTTCTGACACTGACCCCCAAACGAGCACTGCTTTTTACTTGAGGCCTTGGAAAAAGCTTCCAGATTTGAGTGCTAGAATTGGAATTACTGATGTGCAGTTAGAATAGAGGTGTGTAATTTCACATAATAAAGAGTTTTAAATTTGGGATTTTAATATCTAGTAGTAAGTGTAAGACAAGATTGGATGTTGTCTCTTCTTGTTCCTTCTCCATGATTTCAGGTAGTTGTTTTAAAATTGGATAATTAGTACCACATTGCTAATTAATAAATAATAAACAAGTGTTTAATTATTAAAGTCAGAAATATACATAATATAAATGTTAGCTTTTAATTAAATAATTAATCTTTTAAGCTTGTAACTAGCTAAATTCACCTCCATTTTCTCACTTTGGACTTAATAACTGAAAAAGTGCTAAAGAGCTCTCTATACTTTAAATAAAATTTAATAAATAACCAAGTCCAAACAAAAAATCCATCTCTCAAACATTCAATCCTAACTCTAAATAAAAACAACAAAAAAACCTAATCACTATCACTCAGTGACAAAATATTATTCCATTTATAAATGGATCTGAGTGTTGTCCTGGAAATAGCTCAGCTGTGTTCTTGGAGCTGCTTAAAAATGGGTTTTTTCACCCTTGGGCAAAGAGGAGTTCAGTGAGACACAGGAAATGTCTCAAAAGCTGATTCTAGTTCCCTTTTCCTCCAGCAGGAGGATGGGCTCCATCTCCTTGCTGACACTCATCTCTTCCCTCAGGTGACTTCCAGATCACATCTATCTCCTGGCATCCCAGTGGGGACTCCATGCTGCTCCTGAGTAAGGAAAACTTCTGTGTGTGTTACTTGGAAAGAGAAGAGGTAAAATAAAAGAACTAAAATGCATTAAAAACGCTCCCAAGTCTGAGGAAGAAAGAGGAAAGGAGTCAAAACCTGTTGCCCAGTCTGAAGTGTTTGTATTATAAATTATTTATTTGAAGGAGCTCCAAGCTCAGTGTGTGAAATACTATGATTGCATTTGAATGAAGTGATGTAGCAAGTGAAACTAAGGAATGAGTGTCTATTGAAAAAAAAAACCAAAAAACTGAGTATTGATGGATTTATAATCTCTTTTTCAACTCTGAACCCTTTTTTTCTAAGACTGTAGCTCTGTGTGTATATAATGTATAGCTATTATTTAAATTTTCTATTTCCAATAAATATTTTGATAGTTACAAACTATAAACCTGCACCTCTGCACTTGAAAGTCTGTTTCAGTGTGATCAGTGATGTGATGTAGTGATTTATCCCAGCACAAGGAAACTGTTACTTGCTCACAGATCTTTTTGGGTGACAGTAACTGTGCCAGGGCCACGATGGATTTGTTACACAGAATCTTTGCCAGAGAGATCACAATTAACACTTCAGGATGCTGAATTACAGGTAACTGAAATGGGAGTTTTTGGCAGGGAAGGAGCAGTTGGATATCCTTCCTTGTTTTTCTGTGCCCTTCCAAAGAGGGAGCCTCTTGTTTAGGAATTTATTGGATGTTTTTTTCTTTTGCTTCCTAATTTCACAGCCTCAGTCTCCAGAAAATGAAGAACAAATACCAAGTAAGAGTTGAAATTTAACTTTACTGCAAGGTTAATGAAAATTGAACAGGTAACTTAGAAAATACATGGAGAAGCTTGGAAAGCTGGAGTCAGGACAGACTGCAACAGGAGTTTCACAAACACTCACCTACATTAAGATCAAAAAACCCCACCACTGCAGCAGGGTTTTCATCCAGCAGATAAATGCTCTGATAAAAGGGCATGGAGAGAAAGTCATGCATAAGGAAAAAGCTTGTTAGAGTCACCTCCTGAGCAATTACAGCTGTAATCTCTTGGGCTGCTTCTGAATTTCCTCCCTGGATGCGAGGTTCAGTGCAGGAATGTCCAAACCAAGGTTGACACATAGTGCTGAAAGTTTCCTGTCTCCATTAAAAGTCCTGGCCCAAGCTAGAGTAGATTTAAGAAAAATGGCTAAGAGTATCAATCTAACCAAAATAGAATTCCTTTTCAGTTCTACAACGAACAGCTTTGAAGGCAGATGTGTTTTTGAGGCTTTTGGCAATGCTTCTCACAACAGTCTTTATTCTGTGGCTGCAGCAAAGAAACAGAGAGGAAGTTCCAGTAGGTTCTTAGAGGGATTTTTACAAGAAGCTCAGAAATGCATGTTGAGTTCACAAACTGCTGCTGAGCAGGTGGAACAGTGCAGCTTTAGCAAAAGCCAGTAAATACTGTTAAAGACTGACTGACAGCTTTGAAAATTCCTAACAGGCATTAATCAGAGCA
This sequence comes from Turdus rufiventris, assembly GCA_013186435.1. Classification (NCBI taxonomy): domain Eukaryota; kingdom Metazoa; phylum Chordata; class Aves; order Passeriformes; family Turdidae; genus Turdus; species Turdus rufiventris. The sequence continues at coordinate 1,080,601 of PYHW01009883.1, forward strand.
CTGAGATCATGGTGATTGGAACAGCAATTCCTCTTAAACAACACAAAGCAGTCCCAAGCACACGACAGGATTTGACACCGTACACAGGGATCCAGCAGGGCCGTGGCACAAAGGTTCTGCTGTGCACTGGGGGTTTGCAGCAGGTTCCATGGCACTTCATGGGCTGGGAGAGCAGGCACTGGGAAACAGAACACACCACTGCCTGAGGACCAGTGAGGGCTGTCAATCAGCCACCAAATACAAGACTGACACCACAATGTCTGGGAACTGTCCTACAACCTCCCCCTTTCCTTTATCACATCTCTGCCCTCAGCACCCTCTCCCCAGGACCCCACCAGCAACTCACTTGCCCTTGATCAGGTGGCACACAAGGGGGTTTAAAATCCAATTTTGCCTCTGGTCATAGAGTAGCCCAGCTTGGCCTCGTTGTTGATGAAGGACATCAGGCCCAGGTAGGTCTCGATGAGGATGGGCCGCTCCAGCACCAGCACCCCATTGGCACTTCCTGGCACTGGGCCCTCCTTGTGGGCTTTCTTCACAGCCTGGATCAGCTGAGTTTGAAAGTTTTCCAGCTGCAAGAAAAGAAATCACCTTGCTTTTGCATTGTTTTACCAACTGATAAGACAAGCAGCTGCTGATAGGGAGTGGTGAAGGATCAGCATTAAAGCTGTAGCTGTCAGGGCTCTGCGGGCTGTCACAGTCACAGTCTGGTATTTAACCTCAATGATTCAGTTCTTTTCACACAGGGCACTGCTGCTGTGTGACTTAGAACAGGGTAAAGATTTATCAGTGACCAGGTGCTTATTTCTGACTGTGGTTCTACCCTGATCACTGAGTATTATGATGAATAGTGTTCTAATTTGAGGCAAACCTTCAGGGGCAAGCACCTTTTACAAAAAGAACACAGACCCACCTTTTCAGTGAGCAATTAAACCATCTGTTAATTTGCTGACAGTCCTAGATGAAAAGTCCATCAACTTGTCAGGTAAATAAGAGCAGATTTGCTTTTGGGTTTTACAGGACTCTGCACCTTGGGAAGTTCTGGCTTCCTCTGTGTTTCAGCCAGTTATGGTTGGCTGGCAGAAGTGGGCAGTGGGACCATTCTGCAAGTCAAAATTTGGAGATTGGGAAGATGGGAGCTCCCAGCTCTAAATTCTACCTCTGATGTAACTGATTTTGTTTGATTAACTGATGTGTTGCTTAAGAATAATCCAAGTTGTGCCCACCCTACGAGGTTGGTGAGCTGCCTGGGGCAGCAGAGGCCGTTCCTTACCCGACACAGAGACGAGATCTTCTCATCAGCATCGGCCATGGGGTGCTCAGTGAAGGTCACATAGGGGATGTTGGTGGACCAGGGGTTCCACCTGTTGATGAAGGAGGCGCGGCTCTGCTTGTCCCACTGGATGCGGATACCAACACCTTCCCTCCTGCCAGTGCAGAATGAACAGGGTCAAACTTCCCAGGCTTTGGGCAAAGTTAACTAAAAATGTTCTGTGTGAAAAAAACTACTTGAAACTAGAAGTTATCTTGAAATACAAGTGATAGTAAATTTTACTGTAGGCAAGAAATGCAGTAATTCAGTCCCTGAACAGTGCAAAGGGACGTTCTTATGAGCTGAGAGGAAGAAGGTGAAGCACCTGGCACACCCTGGCTATCCTTCACAGCCTGTGACAAACCCCTGTGTACACAGACCCTGCTACTCACAGCTTTCTACTCATGATGAGGTGGTGTTACTACTACTTTACTGCATTATGTAATGGTGATAAGTTTCTGCTCCCAAATCTACTCATCTTATCTTGAAAGTCCTTGAGCAATTTGCTGTTTGTGCAACTACTCACCACCCCAGCAACCAGCAGCTACCCTGAGGTTTTCTAATAAAGCTTCAGGAATTGTTTGCAAAGTTAAGCAAGCAAAAGGAAGAATTCTCAGACCATTCCAGCGGTCAGGCTGACAGCTCAATCTGTTCCAAATAAATTCAAGACTTACACGTGACTGTGGCTGCTTACTTGTTCAGAGATTTGGGTGGGAACTGAAACTCCCCCACGGAGATGGTGTCCACAGCACTGAGGGCAATCCGGGTGACATGCTGGCACTGCAGGCTGATGAAGTTGTACTTGCAGACCAGGAGGGACCAGTCTGTGATGAGGACAAGGCGCTCCTTCTCGTTGTTCCAGTGGTCGATTCTGGGCAGAGAACACCACTGAGCTTTAAGTGGTTTTGACTCCCAGCTCAAAACACTCAAGAGCTTGGCAGCCAGGAGAGTTGCTGAGGAGAACAAATCTGAAGTCTCGGTGGTGCTGTGTTTTGTGTTACAGCCTTTGCTTTGCATCAGCAGGGTCAGTGCAGGACTGGGGGTCTGTACCCTGCTGCACACACAGGGCTTTGGATTTTTGTTAAAGGTTTACCTGCCTGTAACTGCAGGAGGGGGTTCTCTGTGGGACTGGATTTCCTAAGGGGTTAACAGGGGAGCTTGGAGGATCTGGAGGGCTGGGTTATAACAGTGATAAAATACAAACAGCGATGGCCGCAGCCAGCCTGGGCCATTCCCGGCCTTGTCCACGCGTTAATATTCACCATGTGTAACAGAGAAAAGCGCTGTGAGAGGGCAGCTCTGGCCAAACCCCATTGCCGAGGCTGCCCCGAATCTCATCCCCCCGCCCGCCCCATCCCGCGGCGGAACTCACTCGGTGAGCAGCCACACGCTCTGCACCTCGCCATCCTCAGCGGGCAGCACGACCACCCGGATCTCACTGACCGCCTGCTCGATGGTGCCGGGCTGCGGGGGGAGAAGGCAGAGGGATGTCATCGATCAGCGATCAAGGCGTGCGGGCCGAGCCCGCGGCCGCCCCGCGCCCCTCCCGGCGCGCACCCGGAACACGAAGTACTGGCGGAGGCGGCCGGCGCGGCCCGCGGTGCGCACGCTGAGCGGCCGCAGCGTCTGCCGGGCGGGCGGCACGGCCGGCTCGAAGGGCGGCCCGGCTCCCCCCGGCACCAGCGTGGCGGCACCGGGGCTGCCGGGGCTGCCGGGGCCGCCCGCCGGGCCGGACTCGTCCGCGTCCCGCAGCTGCAGCATCGCCGGGAGGGCGCTCGGAGCCTTCCGGGGCGGAGCGGGGCGGGCGGAGCGTTCGGGGCCGCCTCTCGCTCCGTGCCGGGCCGGGCAAGGCCGGGAGGCGGCACTGCAGCCCCGCCCGGGATGCTGGGCTGGTACCCGGGATGTGGGATGAAGGATGCGGGATGCTCGGCTGGTACCCGGGATGCGGGATGAGGGATGCAGGATGCTCGGCTGGTACCCGGGATGCGGGATGAGGGATGCAGGATGCTCGGCTGGTACCCGGGATGCTCGGCTGGTACCCGGGATGAGGGATGAGGGATGCAGGATGCTCGGCTGGTACCCGGGATGCTCGCCTGGTACCCGGGATGAGGGATGCAGGATGCTCGGCTGGTACCCGGGATGCTCGGCTAGTACCCGGGATGCGGGATGAAGGATGCGGGATGCTCGGCTGGTACCCGGGATGCTGGGCTGGTACCCGGGATGCAGGATGAGGGATGCTCGGCTGGTACCCGGGATGCTCGGCTGGTACCCGGGATGAGGGATGAGGGATGCAGGATGCTCGGCTGGTACCCGGGATGTGGGATGAGGGATGCAGGATGCTCGACTGGTACCCGGGATGCGGGATGAGGGATGCAGGATGCTCGGCTGGTACCCGGGATGCTCGGCTGGTACCCGGGATGAGGGATGCAGGATGCTCGGCTGGTACCC
>PYHW01009883.1:1147292-1162468 GCA_013186435.1 Turdus rufiventris
GAAAAGATAAAGAACACTGCCCCAGCTGGTTTAACAAATGGCCATGAACAGGAGATATCTCCTTTGGAAATAAAGAACACTGCCCCAGTTGGTTTCAATGGATGGCCCATTAGCAGAATATCTCCCACAGAGACCAGGATCACTGCCCCCACCCTCAACAGATGGTGATAGAACAGATACCTTTTATCACACTCTGTATTGTAACCCCAGACACTTTTGCAGCAGCATCTCCCACTAAACACCCCCCTTCACCCCTGAACTTGTCACTGAATGTGCTCCAGGCTGAAATCCTCACGAGCTTTAGCTGTGTGCAGTCTGCCCTGCTGCTGTGGTGCCCTTCACGGTGCAGGTGCCATCCTTTGTGTCCCTTTGCCTTGCAGCCCTGAACTCGTGTGCCCTGAACAATGGGGGCTGTGAGCACGACTGCATACAGGTGACCCTGGCCCAGCACCGCTGCCAGTGCCGGCACAACCACCAGCTGCACCAGGATGGCAAACGCTGTGTCTGTGAGTCCCTGGGGGCTGGGAAGCCACGGGTTCCCATTTGGAGCTGTGGGATGGGAATGCTTAGATGTCCAGCAGGGCAAACGCTGTGTCTGTGAGTCCTTGAGGGCTGTGGGATGGGGATGCTCAGATGTCCAGCAGATCAGACTGGGGGATTTCCAGTAAAAACTCTGTGTGTTTTGTTGTCATGGACATGTCCTGTGGTTTATTCCAGGGGATGGGAAGAGCTGGAGGAGGGTAGCCAACAAAAATGAAATGGTATGAAGGCACAGGCTGCTGTGGGAGTGGAGGGACAGCAGGGTGGGATCCTCTCCCTCTGTGCCTGACCTGCACCTGGCTCAGGAGGGAGAGAAGCTGAAGGGGACAGAGAGCACAAGGTTGTTCTCATTCATAGCAGCTGGCATTCAAAAGGCAGGAAAGAGGGAAGTCCTGAGCTGTGAAGCTGTGATGGCAAAAGGAACATCTGGGGCATTACAAACACAGCAATCAGTGAGGTTTGAAGCATCTATCCCAGCCCTGGGCAGGTCAGAGATTGGCAGACCTCTGGGTAGGAGCACTTGGAGCAGATTGCCAGCACTTGCTCTGTAATCTCCGCAGAGGGACATGCCTGTGCCAAGCTTCTGCTGGAAGGTTTCACCCAGATCAATGCCAGCTTTTTGCAGGATCTCACTCCGTGTAAATCCTCCTGAATGGGCAGAGCAGGGATTTTCTGCCTGGTGCAGAACAGGCTTTCCCACACTGCAGGCTTTCCCACACTGCAGGTTTTCCTGCTGCTCTGCTCCCTACCAGTGCCAGGGTGAGTGTGGGGTGACTCTGTGCTCTGCCTGCAGTGAGGAACCCATGTGCTGACAGGAACGGGGGCTGCATGCACCGCTGCCACAGCCACCGCGGCCGCGCCCGCTGCGACTGCCACCCCGGCTACCAGCTGGCCCCTGATGGCAAGGCCTGCCAAGGTGGGTGCCCTGCAGAGCTCCATGCAGGGAAATGGCTGTGTCTTGTGGGTGAGGGAATGCTCAGTGTGAACAGAACAGAGGGAAGCGTCCCTGAGATGGCTCAGGTGGTGTCTGTGCAAGAGCTCTCTGCAAAAACAGATAGGGGAGGTTCAGGCTGGACAATGGGGACAAATTGTTCACTGAACAGGTGGCCAGGCATTGGAATGGGTGTCCAGGGAGGTGGTGGAGTCCCTGTCCCAAGAGGTGTTTAAGAATAGACTGGATGTGGCACTGGGGGCCATGATCTGGTGATAAAGTAGTTTTAGGTCATAGACTGGACTCAGTGTTCTTAAAGGTCATTTCCGACTTAACTGAGTCTGTGGTTTTGTGAACACCTCACTGTCATGGGATCCAACCTCCTGGGAAGCTTTACAGCAATTCCAAACTCTGTGTCTGTTGGTCTGGACCCCAATGAAGAGTTCAGGGTGCAAGAAACTCAAATATCACCACAATAATCCCTTAGGAAAGCTGTTGAAGGTTCAGCCTGCTTACCTTATGGTTTCTCCCTCTCCCAGATGTGAACGAGTGCCTGACAGGGCTGGCCATGTGTGCTCACCAGTGCCTCAACACCCGGGGCTCCTTCAAGTGCACCTGCAACCCGGGCTACGAGCTGGGGGCGGATGGCAAGCGCTGCTACCGTGAGTACGGCGGGCTCAGCCCAGCCCTGCCCAGCAGGACAGGGCAGCCCTGGCTGCTGCAGGCACGTGCTTGTCACTGCCCTCTGGGAATCACCAGGGCTGAGCTGTGGCAATGTCTGCTGAAGGATTTCATAACCACTTTTGGGGCTGTTTACTCCCCCACACAGATAAAAATCTTGGTCTGATCTTTAAAGAAGAAGCCACTTTAGCTGGTTAAGGCGATTGATTTGGAGCCATTTGGTTTCAAATAAGCCAAGTTCTGCTCTTGGGGACTCTGCTGGACGAGCTCAGTCAGCTGCAGATGTGTCACTGGAGGAACTGAGCCAGTGAGGGGATCACATCTGCTTCCATCAAGGAAAGAAATAAACTCTGTGATGCAAGAGTGAGCTGGAGTGTCCTCACAGCTCCCTGCAGCTGCTGCAGCCCATCAGGGCCAGGCTGAGCCACAGCCACCAGCCCCTCTCAGATGACAGCCACCATGGCAGTCCCAGTGCTGGCAGCTGGTGTTACTGGTGTTACTGGGAGCTCCGAGGGTGCTCTTGTGCTGCTGGAGCTTGGCAAGGGTATGAGGGCAAGGCCGTAAATGGGTCGTGAAAGGCATCAAACAGATGTGGGGCACCAGGATGATGACAGAGATTTGAGTCCAAGTATGTACACAGCTTTCTTCTTAGGGACACAGGCCATGTCACACCACAAGCACTGACATTGCCCTGGGGTCAGCAAAGAGCCTTTCCACATGCAAAGTTCCTTCCTACCCTTCCTAGCACGTTTCTTTTAAGCAAAACCCTGTTTGTGCTGCTTTAATAAGAAAAGGGAAGAGAGGGATGACAATCATGTTGTGAAGTCTGGAAAAAGTCTTTTGTTCATGACAGGCACAGATCCATTGGGAAGCATCAAGCTCCCTTTCTTTCATCCTCCTTGGGTCTGAATGCACGAAATACTCAGTGTTCTTGAAGGCAGAAATTGTTTTCCTGAGGTTCAGGACTGAGTCAAAGCTCCATGAAACAAGTTCCTTTTAGTTTAAGAAAGCTTAATTAACTAGACAAGTTTACAGAAACCTTGCCAAGCCCGGATGATCTATGGCTGCAATTGATGTTTGTGCCGACCACGTTTGACATGTCAGGAGCTAACGATTCTCGCTGTAGGCATCTGGATGTTTCCCTGCTTAGCTGTGTTCTGCTACTCCCATTTCTCCCTGGCACCAGAACAGCTCTGCCGGGAGGCTGAGCCAACTTTTGGTTGGCAGCACACGCTGCTGCTTGGCAGGAGTGGGAGCAGTTTCATCCGCAGCCTGTTCATCCCAGAGATTGTCCAGAGCCTGCTCCACGACCCCGTCCCTAAGAGGCTGCGTGAGATCCAGAGGTTTCTTTTTATACCCCACTTCCCAGCCCAGCAGTGGCCTCTGTGCTGAGCTATTTCCATCCTTTCCCACTGCAGACCCCGCTCCTGGGCAGGGATGCGGTGCCAGCAGCTGGCACGGGGGCAGGCAGGGTGTGTGCAGATGTGTCCCACAGGATCCTGAGCAGGCTGCCCTTTTCCAGGGATAGAGATGGAGATCGTGAACAGCTGTGAAGCCAACAATGGGGGCTGTTCCCACGTGTGCCACCACACCAGCTCTGGCCCGGTCTGCACCTGTAACTTCGGATTTCGGCTGGAAGAGGACCAGAAGTCGTGCTCTGGTAAGGAGCAGGAAAAGGCCAGACTTTGATTTTCAAGCACATCCCAGGTAATGTGAGGATCCCTCTTGGGATCTTGGGTCAGGCTCCCTCTTGGCTGCTGTGTATGTGCACTTTAAACAGGCTGAAGAGGATAGAAACTGATGGAAAGGGAGAGAAGATGAAATATTGCTCTGCTCAAAGATGACTCCAAACTTCCTTCAAGATATACTTGGACAGCACTTATGACTTGGACAGCAATTATGACTTCCAAACTAATGAGTTTTTTCCTGATGAAACTGCCCTAAGCAGGAGCCAGTCAGCTGGAATCACCCTGCTTGCAAGGACACAAAACCTGTAACCACAATCCCCAGCTGGGGATCACAATGAGCTTCCCTCAAGGATTCAGGATTCCTCCTGAATTTAACACAAATCTCCCTGATTTCAAGAGGAACCGGAGAATCCTGGCTCAGCATTTGGCAGCACATCAGTGAAAGCTCACCAGAACTAGTGGGGGAGCAGCTGAACAGCTCCTGTCACCGCTCTGCAGTGCATTAACACCCTTTGTTTCTCATTTAGATATCAATGAGTGTGACACCGGTTCTCACTGCTGTCAGCAAGACTGCTACAATTACCCTGGGGGCTACGAGTGCTCCTGCCACGCTGGGTACAGGCTCAGCACGGATGGCTGTGGCTGTGATGGTGAGTGCAACACCTCCCTGGGCTCCAGGACACAGGGAATTGGTGCCTCTACTTCTCATTTGCCTGTTAGTTTAGTGTTGGGCAGCTCGGTTCTAACCCCTGTGCTAAGCCCAGCCCAGCTGGAGAGGGGCAATGTGATTTTCGAACACATCAAGGTCACACTGGGCTTACTCAGAGTGAGATGGCCCAGGCTTGACCCCATTAATTCACAAAAAACATTTGATGTTCAACCCCAGAGGGCAACACTGCCCATCACTTTCACCCAAAGGATAAAGACAAATAACAGTGTCTGCATGAAACACAGCCAAGACGGTGACTAATGGAGCTTTTAATTAGGAGAACAAGAAATTGTCCTACCTGGCTGTGAGCAGCCAGGCATTTCTTCCAGTTTCTCCCAGCTCCTACCAGTTTTCCTGCCAGCTTTCTGATGAGTCACCTTCTCAAGAGAAAGAATGTGGGGAAAAAAAATCCCCCTAATAATTGTTCTCACTTCCAAAGCTCTCAACAGCATTTCCCAGGGGAAGGAGCCAAACACACCCACCTGTTCCTACACAATTAATAATGGATGGGAACTGAAGCCCAGCACATTTCTTTGATGAATCCCAGGCATCCCTAATCCCTGAGGTGGTTTAACTCCATTTTTAGAGTCGATGACTTCACATATTTATTACAGAGGGTGTCACCAGCCCGTTCCTGCTGCTTGGCCAGGCATGGCCGTGCCCCTGTCCCTGCTCCTGTCCCATGGGCTGTCCCATGTTTTGTAGATGTGGATGAGTGCTCTGCAAACAACGGAGGGTGTGAACACACGTGCCAGAACCAGCCAGGCTCGTTCCAGTGTGGCTGTGACTTTGGGCACAAGCTGGATGAAGACAGAAGGAGCTGCATCTGTAAGTGCCTGCTCAGAGCTGCCCCAGGCTGGGCTCTGGGTCCCTCCTCTGCCTCCTGTCAGAACCTGGAGCTTCTTAGCCCTGCAGCTCAGCCCTTTCAGCTCCTTCACATCCTCTGAGCAGTGGCAATGCCTCAGTCCAGCCCTGAGAGCTTTCCCAGTCCTGTTCAGCCTCACTGAGAAGGGCAGAGAGTTTTGGCACAGCTACTCCTCCAGTGTCCAGCCTGCAGTGGTGGCTCCAGTTAAACACAGAGCCACGGCCCCTTCCACAGCTACCAGCCTCTACAGCTTTTCCTTATAAGAAATTATATTTCTTTGTGGCAGTACAGAGATCTTGAGGTCACATACCCGACCTGTGCCCACTCTGGCCAAAAAAATCCCTGAACAACCAACCTGGGAAAGCTTTAGAGGCGTCAAAACAGGGTGAGATCAGCGCTGCAAACCTGACACCCGCAGAGAATTCTGCTTTCCCTTTGCTGCTGCAGAGGTCCTGCCCCACTGCTCACCTCCCTGAGAGCTTGTGTCCCTCCCCAGTGTGACCTGTCCCCTCTGTCCCTGCTCCCCCAGCCGCAGAGGACACGGTGGAGGCCCTGGATGGCCGGCGCCCCGTCATCCGCCCCATCCCGCACGTGGCCATCCTCAGGGATGAGTTCACCCAGCTCTTCAAGGACGACTACGAGGAGGAGGAGGAGGAGGTGGAAGCACGAGGGGAGCACACGCTGTCAGAGAAATTCGGTGGGCATTCCGCAGCCGCGCTCAGTGCCGCGCTTTGCTCGGAGCTCTTCAGCAATAATGGGGCAGGCTGGGTTGGTTTGTTTGGTGAACACGCCAGGCCTGCTGAGTGCCTTTTCTGTGTTTGGCTCTGCTGCAGCCTCTGCATGGGCATCTCTCTCTCTCTTTTTCTCTTTTTTTCTCTTTTTCTCTTTTTCTCTTTTTCTCTTTTTCTCTTTTTCTCTTTTTTTTTTCTTTTTTTCTCTTTTTCTCTTTTTCTCTTTTTCTCTTTTTCTCTTTTTCTCTTTTTCTCTTTTTCTCTCTCTTTCTTTCTTTCTCTATTTCTTTCTCTCTTTTTCTCTCTTTCTCTCTTTCTCTTTTTCTCTCTTTTTCTCTCTCTTTCTTTCTCTCTTTCTTTCTCTCTTTCTCTCTTTCTCTCTCTTTCTCTCTCTTTCTCTCTCTTTCTTTCTCTCTCTTTCTCTCTTTCTTTCTCTCTTTCTTTCTCTCTTTTTCTCTCTTTCTCTCTTTCTCTTTCTTTCTCTCTTTTTCTCTCTTTCTCTCTTTTTCTCTCTTTCTTTCTCTCTTTTTCTCTCTCTCTCTTTCTCTTTTTCTCTCTTTCTCTTTTTCTCTCTCTCTTTCTCTCTCTCTCTTTCTCTCTCTCTCTTTCTCTCTCTCTTTCTCTCTCTTTCTCTCTCTCTTTCTTTCTCTCTTTTTCTCTTTCTTCCTCTTTGTCTTCCTCTTTGTCTTCCTTTTTGTCTTCATCTTCGTCTTCGTCTTCGTCTTCCTCTTCCTCTTCCTCTTCCTCTTCCCAAACTCCTCAGGATGCCGCAGCACCCTCAGGGAGGATCTCACCTGTGGTGCCTGTGGTTTCAGTCTGCCTGGAGCACACCTTTGGCCCCGACTGCAGCCTGACCTGTGAGGACTGCGAGAACGGAGCCACCTGCACGGCCGAGGGCAGCGGCTGCCAGTGCCCGGCGGGCTGGAGCGGCGTGCTGTGCAACCAGAGTGAGTGGCAGCTCTGTGCCCTGCCCTGGCTCTGCAGCAAGGCTCAGCCTCACCTCCCTCTCCCTTCCCAGCTTGCCCAGCCGGAACCTTTGGCATCAACTGCAGCCAGAGCTGCCGGTGCCAGAACGGTGGCACCTGTGACCCGGCCACCGGCGCCTGCCGCTGCCCGCCCGGCGTGGCCGGAGAGCTCTGCCAGGGTGGTGAGTCCGGTGTCCCCTCACCCTCTGTGTGCTAGGGCCCTCCCTGTCCCCATCCTCCTCCCTGGTGTCAGTGTATTAGCAGAGATTTGCCATCCCTGGGTAGATGGCTGTTCTGGCGCTGCTCTCGGATGTGTTTCTCTGGAGTGTTTCCTGTGAATTCCCTTCACTGCTCCTGTTGGAGCTGCTCATCAGCAACATCTTTCAGCTCTGTTGTTGAACCATCCCATTGAACACATTCCTGCTCCATCTGAGCCCATCAGCCACACAGCCTTGTGTGGAAAAATGTCATTTTGAAAAGCAAAATGAGTGGTAAATGGCACTCCTGCCCCACAAAACTGTGCTCCAGGTGTTCTGTCATGTCTTTGCACTCAAAGACCTTTGCAGTCCCTGTTCACTGCTCATCCATGACTCTGGGCAGAGATCTCTGTTTCACAGGTCAGTCAGTGCCAGACACAGGAAGGAATGTCAAACCCACAATTTCCGTGGTTGATTTCCATGGAAACTGTGGAGGTATTTTCCACCCAAAGCACTGGAAAGCTGTGACAGCAGTAGTTACCCAAAGCACCCAAAGGAGGTGTCACTGCTGATGGTGCTCATTTCTCGCTCCCAAAGGGTTAAAATTTGGGGGACATAATTTGAAAACCAGAAAGAGGGAGACAATCAGAGGTTCAGACAAAAGGACATCAGTCACATGTTGGGAGCATATGGGAACTATTACTGAAGAGTGAAGCAGAATGCAAATGAACACAAGAGATACCCCAACCTCTTCTTTCTGTAGGAAGGAGGCGATTGAGGGGGACAGAGAGAAAACAGGAAGGTAGAATGAAAATAAACAATGCAGAATTGCTCTGTTGTTCCGGGGTGGCATTTCCTCTGCTCGTCTCTTCCTAGGGACAAGGCACGTGCGGCTGGGCAGCTGCTGGCCAGAGCACTCTGCTGACACAGCCTGTCTGCCATGTGCTTCCAATATTGAGATCTTTAGCATAACAGAGAAAAACCAATAATTTTATTCACTTAATAGTGTAAATATCCCTGTGGCTTTTCAACAGGAGCAGCCTCATGGGTTGCTTTCTCACGGAGGACAGCCTTGACCTCTCAGAACCCTGTGGGTGGGTTAATTCTGTCCCAACCAGCAGAGTTGCTGGTCACACTGAGTGCAGAGCTGATGGGTGCCCTGGAGCACCATGAGGAGTGGCAGCAAGTGACATCCCCTGTGACACTGCACAGCTGATTTGGAGCTGGTGCAAGGAATCTGATCGTTCTCCCCCCGGCTGCATCCCTTCCCTCGGTGCATCCCTGGTTCTGGTGTGTTTCTCTCAATTTAAATAACCTGCTGAAACTGGCTCATCTTCCCTCTGTAACTAGGGTGCCCCAAGGGATTTTTTGGGAAGCACTGCAGGAAAAAGTGCAACTGTGCCAACCGGGGTCACTGCCATCGGATTTACGGAGCGTGTCTGTGTGATCCTGGCTTGTACGGCCGCTTCTGCCACTTGGGTACGCCTGTCCTCATGGTTCCCCTTGGATTCCAGCCTTCTGGGCAGGTTTCTGCCCCTCTCCCTGGGGGCTGACCAGCTCTTCCCTTCCCCTGCAGCGTGCCCCAAGTGGGTGTTCGGGCCGGGCTGCTCGGAGGAGTGTCAGTGCCTGCAGCGCAACTCGCGGGGCTGCGACGCCAGGGACGGCTCCTGCCACTGCAAACCCGGCTACCACGGCCAGCGCTGCCAGGACAGTGAGTGGGGCACACACCCACATATCCAGCTGGCTTGGAAAACTCCTTTGAGGTCATCAAGCCCAACCTGTGACCCAACACCACCTTGTCACCCAGACCGTGGCACTGAGTGCCACATCCAGGCTTTTCTTAAATCCTCCAGGGACGGTGACTCCAGCACATCCTGGGCAGCTCATTCCAACACCTGACCCCCTTTGTGAAGAACTTCTGATGTCCAGCCTAAACCTCCCCTGGCACAGCTTAAGGCCGTGTCCTCACGTTCTGTCGCTGTTCCCTGGGAGCAGAGCCCGACCCTCCCTGGCTGCCCCTCCTGTCAGGGAGTTGTAGAGAGCGATGAGTCCCTCAGCTGCTCCTCACAAGATTTGTGTCCCAGACCCCTCACCAGCCTTGTTGCGCATCTCTGGACATGCTCCAGCCCCTCCATGTCCTTCCTAAAATGAGAGTGCCAGAACTGGACACAGCGCTGGAGGTTCTGCCCAACCAGCGCTGAGCACAGGGGAGGAATCCCTGCCCTGCTCCTGCTGGGCCACTTCATTCCTGACCCAGGCCAGGAGCCATTGTCCTTCTTCGCCACCTGGGCACACTGCTGGCTCATGTCCATCCTGCTGTCCAGCAGTGCCCCCAGGTCCCTTTCTGCTGGTCACTATCCAGCCACTCTGTCCCCAGCCTGTAGCACTGCAGGGGTTGCTGTGTCCAAAGTGCAGGACCCAGCACTTGGTCTTGTTAAACCTCACATCCCTGGATTTGTCCCATCTATCCAGCTTGTCCAGGTCCCTCTGCAGAGCCCTCCCACCCTTCAGCAGACCCACATTCACATCCAGCTTGGTGTCATCTGGTGTCATTCTGTTCTCACAAAGCACCCCCAGAGCATCCCCCATTCTCCAGCCCTGGCCTCTTTTCCCCATTAATTTTCTTAGGGGAAAGCTCTGCTTGCTTTCCACCCTCCCAGACTGTCTCACCTCCTGCTCACACTCAGCCACATTCAGGGATCAGCAGGAGCTGTGTGGTGGGTGGGGACAGCTGTGACACTGGGTGGTGGGGACAGCTGTGACACTGGGTGGCACCCAGGACTGGGCTCTGCCAGGGGTAAGGAGTAATTTCAGAGCTTCTTTCTCTCTAATTGTGGTTGTTCACAGGCTGTGACCCTGGCTATTATGGGGATGGCTGCAAGAAGAAGTGCAGCTGCTCTCCAGGAGTACCCTGTGACCCTGTCACTGGGGAGTGTCACCAGGAGTGTCCCCCGGGCTATCACGGCCAGCACTGTGACCAAGGTAAGGCAGGGCCATGCAGGGCAGCTCTGTGTGTGCTGGAAACTCACCAGTCCTCACAATTTTGCTTTACAAAACAGCACAAAAGCACTTCCAGGATCCCCTGAGAGCCCCAGCTCACTGCAGGTGATCTGCTGGGTGGCAGTAGAGACCTCAGGGGACACAGGAGCTGCCACCCACAGATCTCTGTGAGATGCTGGCACCTCTTTAAAGTGGGAGAGTGAATTCCTTGTATAAAACAATGATTCAGAAAAGGAGAACAAGGTCTCACTTCACCCTGCCTCTGGACATCTCTGTGTTGGTAGATGGAGGTCTAATTATTTGGATCTAATTATTTTTCCCTGGCCTTGATGTCTTTTCCCTTCCAAGCACAACAGTATCACATTTTCTGCTCTGTTCTCTATTCCTTATTGAAACTGTTTCATCTGCAAGTGCAAAGGAGTATTTTACATTGAATTTCCATTAGGATTCAAACTTCTGCCTCTGTGTGAACCTCCTAGAGCAGTTTTGTGCTCTTCCCATGAAGGGCCAGTTGATGGGATGGTGACTGAGCTGCCCAGCTCTGTGTGTGTCTAATTGTGCCCAACACTCAGCCTCTCAGGGTGCAGATTTCCAGATCCTGGGGGTGGTTTGTGTGCCAAAGGGCTTCACTTTGGGCAGACAAAGGTGCTTTGAGAGAACCTAAAGGCAGTGAGTCATTGGCACGAGGTGATGATTACAAAATATGAACACGGCGCTTGGAAAAGAATAAGTTCTGCCAACCGCAAAGCTGAGTGGCGACTGAAAAATCAACCCACTCCTGCTCTTGTGAGGCTGGGGCCTCCTGAACCCACTGCAGCTGGTTGGGTCCTGCAGAAAATGCAAAAAGTTGGATATTTTAAGGCAGCCTGCAGCAGCAGAACACACTGGATGGAGAGGTTGGAAGGGGYCAGCATCAGGATTTGGATTGGAGCATCCCAGGAGTTTCTGCACTAACTGATGTTTGGCCAAGCTCTGCTTCACCCCAGCCCAGAAGCTGCAACCATCAACCTCACTGATCTGCCAGCACAGGGTCATGGTGCAGAGCCCCATCTCTGACAGGACTTGGTCAGAACAAGAGCTGCAGAAAGCAGCAAAAATCCCAATACAAGTGCTACCACAGTACTGGCAGGAGAGATGGGAGCAGCTCCTGCAGGGCTGAGCTCCCTGGCTGGGTCTGGCAGCCCTGAGCCCCCCTGATGGGATTCTGTGGCCCCTGGAGTCCCTGGAACCTTGTCAGGCTGGGTGCTGCCGCTTGGGATATTTTAAAAAAGGGTAAGAAAGGAGCTGAAGGCTGTAGGGGGGAGTCACAGGAAATAACACAAATATTTGTATAGAAATAGTAGGCTCTTGGCTGTTGTTCGGATCTGGAAATTATTAAAGGGTGAAGACAAACATCTGCCATCAATTAGCAAAGAGGAGGAATAACAAAAACTCCTCTGTGTCACTGGAAATGGAGGCGCTGCGTTTCCTGCGCGGTTTGTCAGAGCCGCTGTGTTCTCCTCTGCTGAGGCTTTGCAGAACATTGGCTTTGGTGAGCGTGGAGCTCTTCTGGGGGTCTCAGAGAGGATTTAAGGATCTTTGGTCTGGAGCCCTCAGTTTGCACGTCACCAGCTGGTTGTTGAATTGTGGCACGGGGTACAAAGATCAAAGTGAGCTGGGATCAGCAGAACCACGCTGGCGTCCAGAGCAGAGGGAAGGACAAGCACTCATTCCTCCTCTGCTCCTTCTTTCCTGCTTTCCATCTGTCCTGCTGCAAACCTGGCTGCTTCTTAACATCCTGGTGCTCGGATCCTGGATGCATTCAGCCAGGGAAGCACAAACCATCACAGCATCTTGGAAAATCTAAGGGGTGGTTTGGTGTGGGGTGGTGACCCCAGAGTTCTGCACCAGAGACAGCAGGGTGGCTTGGGCAGAGTCCTTGTC
Source organism: Turdus rufiventris (assembly GCA_013186435.1). Lineage (NCBI taxonomy): Eukaryota > Metazoa > Chordata > Aves > Passeriformes > Turdidae > Turdus > Turdus rufiventris. Next base: position 1,159,523 of record PYHW01009883.1, read on the forward strand.
CAAAAACTGGACACCAGTTTGGCCTCAGCTTTTGGGGATATGAGTGGTCATTCTTGCATGAGGAAATTGTTGTTGAAAGGACACACAACAAGAGAAAAGTGACAGCAGACAGACCAGCGGGGTGGTGGCAATGCTGGAGGTGACCAGTGTGGCTCACAGAGTGGTCACACCCAGGCTCACAGAATCACTAAAGTTGGAAAAGACCTTCAGGATCATCAAATCCACCCTTTGAGCCAACCCCACCATGCCCACTAAGCCATGAGCACAGGTGGGACCCTCTCACAGCTGTTCCTCACAGAGGCTCCTTCAGTCTGCAGGGCCAGCTTGGTAAAATGCTCTTGGGCACCTTGTGGGGGAAGTTCTGACCCTGCTGTTCTCCCACAGAATGCCCTGAGGGGACATTTGGGCCAGGCTGCCAGCATCCCTGTGCCTGTGGAGAAGCATCCTGCGACAGGAGCACGGGGCAGTGCCACTGCCCACCTGGCAGGACAGGACACGACTGTGCCCAAGGTGAGCGTGGGCAGCAAACACTCAGGAATTTTGGTGTAAAGGGAGGGATTTAGGTGTGGACCTATCACTTTTCTTTTACTAGAATTCATTTTACAAACACCCAGTGCAATTAGGATCATCTCTGTGGAAAATCAGAAAAAATTGCAGCTTTTGATGGTGAGTCTTAAACAAGACAATGAAAAAGATGAAGATGTTTTTGGCTGTCACAGTCCTCAGTGTAGGAGAGGAACCTTTCTTTATTGATGCATGTTTTTAATTGCCTTCACCAGATTACTCTTTAACTGCTGGAACACTAGAGAGTCTGAAATGGAAAGCTTTTGCACGATTGTGCAGTACTGCAGCAGCTGGAAGGTATTAGTCACATAGAGATGTCCTGCTCCTGGAGTTTGGCTAAGCAATGGAACTACGTGTGCACAGTCCTTACCATACATTTCAAGCTGCCTTTTTTCCAGGCCCTGGAGCAACTTAGGACCAGTTGGAGAAGGATTCTTGCCCTGGTCTTAGCAGTTTAGCCTTTTGCTCCTTTTTTGCAGCTCCCAGCGTGTCCTGGAGCAGTGACTAATGTGCTGTCCATGGTGTGACAGCAGCTGTGGAGTCCCTGCGCCAGCAGCTCCCCACTGAGGAGCCCTTGAGCTCCCCATGAGTGGATGCAAATCCAAAATTGGCATGAAAATGCTGGAGTGAGCTCAGAATAGCACTTAGAGAGGGCTGACACGCTGCCTGTGGGACAGGCACGGCCGTGCTGAGAACAAAAACAAACGTCTCGCATGAGCACGGTGATGATGGTGAGAGGGAACCCAAAAGGTCACACAGTTCCCTCGGCCACCTCAGCTCTGATCCCTGTGCTCTCTGTCTGCTCACGTTCCAGCTTGTCCTGAGGGTCTCTGGGGACCAGGCTGCCAGGAGATCTGCCCTGCCTGTGCCAACAATGCCAGCTGTGACCCGGCCACTGGAGCCTGTCTGTGCCAGCCTGGCTACACCGGCCAGCGCTGCCAGGATGGTGAGTGCAGGCTGGGCTGGGTGCCTCGGCTGGAATGTCCATCTCCAGCTGGACTAGGGGGATTTCAGCATCCAGTGAGTGACCAGGCACTGCCATGCAGAGCAGGACAGGCTGGGCGCTGTCTACATCTCTGTTCTGATGCCTAGAGGAGCTGGAGCAGAGGCTACACAGAGTTCAGGGGAATAAAACGGGTATTTATTGACAAACCTTCAAAGGCCACACCCTGGCAATACCAGTGTCACAGTGGATGGCTCCAAGATGGAAGCAAAAGAGGGCTTGCTCACAAGATCTCCCATCTTTATACATTTTAGTCCATTTGCATGCAAGCATCAACTGTCCAATTCATAGTCCCAAATTGTGAGGTTTCATCCTTGCTTGCTTGCTGGCCCACCCTCCTCTTTTCACATTGTTAATGCTTACAGCCTGAAGTTTGAAGAAACTGTCCTTGAGCTCTCAGCTGGAATAGGACTGGTTTGTCTTCATCACCCAGGCACAACAGAAAAGCACCCTCAAACAGAACAGAAAAACTTAGAAGTTGAGGCATCAGTTTCCTCACTTATTGGGGTATAGCCTTCAAAAATCCCTCTAGCCCTGTCTCCACCGTGGGTAACTTCTGCAGCAGGAGAAAGGGAGGAAAATGCTGAGCCCCTGGTCCCATTCAGCACCTGCACTGGGGGTGTCAGAGCTGTGCCAGCAGCTCTGCTGAGGGCCAGGGCTCCCCCAGCCACCTGCAGTCCCTCCCTGCTTCCCTTGGCAGTGTGTCCACCCGGCTGGTTCGGCCCTGACTGCCAGCTGAGCTGCAACTGTGGCAACGAGGGACATTGCCATCCTGTGACGGGGACGTGCAGCTGCCCGCCCGGCCGGACTGGGCTCCACTGCCAGCGAGGTACGGCCCCTGTGCTCTGCCACCCTCCCCCTGGGCCACTCTGACTGTGCCAGCAGTGCTGCCATCGCTCCGCGCTTCATGCTGTGCCTCTGCCAGGGAAATCTCTCTGAAATCCTTGTGGTTTGCTCTCTGTGTCTGATGCTGGCAGTGCCACTGGCCTGTCCGCAGCTGTGTTTGTGGTGAAGGCAACAGTGTGCCCACGCTGTGCTCTCAGTGCACACCAGTGATGGGGCTCTGCGTTTTTCCAGCAGCACTGTGCCCGTGCTGTGCTCTCAGGGCACACCAGTGATGGGGTTCTGTGTTTTTCCAGCAGCACTGTGCCCACACTGTGCTCTCAGTGCACACCAGTGATGGGGGTCTGTGTTTTTCCAGCAGCACTGTGCCCATGCTGTCCTCTCAATGCACAGCAGTGATGGGGCTCTGTGTTTTTCCAGCAGCACTGTGCCCACGCTGTGCTCTCAGGTGCACACCAGTGATGGGGCTCTGCTGTGTTTGTCCCTGTGCCCACTGGTGAAGGCAGCACTGTGCCCACACTGTGCTCTCAGGTGCA
>PYHW01009883.1:1191036-1219725 GCA_013186435.1 Turdus rufiventris
GCCAACCTCAGCAACACGATTTTGGTCCTTCACTACATATTATATTAACATGATTTCTTCACAAGAATGATATCTAATGTAAAAAAAATACTGTTAAGGAAGAAATAAAATAAGAGAGGAATTAGCCCAAAATTACAAGTTATATACAGATTAAAATAAATTCCATCAGGAAAAGAAACAATTCTTTTATTATTTTCAGTTGGCCCTTGTGGGAATAATTTAAAGGCCAAGCGCCTTGGGCAGGGCTGTGCTGCAGCCTCTGGAGTGGGGATGGGATGGGACAGGAGGGACAGGAGGGGACAGGAAGGGACAGGAGGGGACAGGGCTGTCCCTCTCCTCCGGCAGGGTCGGCTCTCGGGCTCTACCTGCCCAGGAGCTTTGTGCAAATACATGAAGCAGCTCAGTTACACCACCTGGTGCTCTCAGAGCCTTGGGCACTTTCACAGGATGTTGTGGAAAAACAAAAAGGGGAGGGTGAATTTTATTGGGAAACACACTGGTGCTGCTAATTTACCTCTTGTTCCATCTGTACCCCTGGATGCTTTCCTGTGGGGGCACACTGAGGGGCTCCCCAAAATCAGCCTCACTTGGGTGCAAAGCTGAATTGCAAAGGCGTCGCACCCAGCTCTGACTCTGCTTTGCTCAGGGAGCTGGTTCCATTGTTTTGGCCTGCTGGAATGTGGTTATCCACATTGGACTGGCTTAAAACCCTCCATGTGCCCTTTTCCATGGCTTTCCTAACCATTCCATGAAGGAATGTCATCTCCAAATTCCCTGCTCCAATTGCAGTGGAGAGCAGCACAAAGGCCACAGGATTTGTGGAGGGTGCTGTATATCATTAGGGAAGATGAGGTTTGGAAGTGATTGGAAACCACTCATAAAATCTCTGTGAGAAATTTTAGAATCAGAGAGACAACTGGATTCTTATCTCTGTGCTCTGCATCCCTCAGGCTGCTGGAGCATGGAAATGTTCATCTTTCTACTAAAATTACAGGCCAAGCAGCAGCGGGCAGTGCAGAGGGAAAACCAGGCCAAAACAACGGTGTGAATCAGAGATGTGTGCCACAGACACCACCAGCACCATGCCACCCTGAAACCCTGGGAGGTGACACACAGGCAGGTGACCCACAGGCAGGTGACACACACAGATGTGTCTGAGCTTCCTGGTGAGGTGACACTTGCCCAGCACACGTTTCCTTATGCACAACCAGGCAAAGCTTTACCTCATGACCTCTCTGCTTGGGGAAATCCAAGCGTTTCCAGGAGCTGCACCGGCCTGGCTCTGTCCCAGGCACTCCCAGCCTGTGCTGGGCTCGCAGTACCAGGAAGGACAGGGAGCTCTGCCAGCCTCGCCCAGGGCACAGCTGGCCATCCGTGTGACACATCTGTCACCCCAACCTCGGCACTGTTCCAGGCTGGAGAGGTCTCAGCTGGGAGCTGCACGTGGCTCATGATGACTGCAGGCAACGTGGCCTCACCTTGGAGGAGCTTTGCACTGTGCCAGTGTTTTGCTGGGAACAAAGGACAGGATGGTGTTTCTGTGGGCGTGCAGAATTCTGAATTCTTCTGTTAAATGGGTTGGGTTTGTCTTTCCCTGGCATAGCTCCAGTGGCTGTGTCAGAATGGCACCAGGGACAGGTCACACCTGGCTCTCTTCCCTTGGTGCTTCCCCGTTCAGCTGGATGGGAAGGAAATGCTGCTGTGGTTCCGAGCTGTGGCTCCTGCTCAGGCTGTGCTGGCTCAGTGACACTGGTTTGGAAGGTTGGAGGGGCCAATCTTTGATTGCACTGTTGCAATTCGTGTCTCGCTCATGCTATTCCTACAGGCTGTGAAATCCTGGGGCTGCTTCAGGGTTATCCAGTTTGGGAGAGGTTCATTCTGATAAATTAGAAAGGAAAACTCTGGAGAGATACAAAATGCAGGACGTGTAGGTCGGATACGACAGGTTTCCTTCTCAGCCCAAAGTCCAGACGACTCCCTGAGGCCCTCTCATCCATCTTCTGCTGGCTGGGATTTTGCTGGGATGGCTGCAGCACCCCCACCGCCTCGCCTGGGCTCCGGCCAGTGCCTTGTGGACCTCTCAGAGGTGGTTGATGGGGTTAAAGGTCCCCGACTCTGAAGCTGCTCCTGCCATGTCCAGCCAAGCCCCCAGAGAGTTCTGGGAGGACGTGTGTAGGGGAGCGTTCTCGGACAGGGACAGCATCATTGCATAAGCCTGGGGGAGAGAGGGGTGCGAGGACAGGAGTGAGAACACGGCAGGGAGGAGCACTGTGTAAAACACAGCACGCCCTAACCCTGCCCACCTGGGCCACAGCATCCTCTGTGCTGGCCTAAACTCACACCCACGCTCAAAACACCACATTGGTCATGGTTTATAGGGACAGTCAGGACAGACCATCATTCCCACTGGTTTTCACAGGGCTGAACCCATCCTGCACTGCCTGTGCTTGGTCACAAGCCTCCACATGATCACAGGGGAAAGCAGCAGTTACTGGGGCTTGTTCTTAAAAAAAAGCACATCCCCAGACAAGGCAGCGCTCAGTGAGGCTGGGCTGGGGCAGCAGTGCCCAGTGGGAGTGGTGAGCAGCTGCTCATCCTGTCTCAGTGCCTGCCACGGGCCCACTGGTGATGCCAGCGTGTATATTTAGGGATGTGGAATTCTTATTGGCATGACCAGGGTGGGTTTATTGCTGCAGGGAAGCCCTTAAAGGTGTCTGCTGAGAGAAATGCTTGTTTATCCTCTAACAAACTGCTGGTTCCTTGTAACCTGGCTGCTCTCCCTCCACTGGGACACAAGATTTGTCTCACACACCTCTCTGTGCCCTTTCTCAGCCCACATGAGTGATGTGAGGGTTTAGGCAGATGATAAGCTCATACAGCAGAGGGGAAAACAATGTCATTGTCACCCATGGTCTGAAAAAGGGAAGGACACGGTCCCCAACCTCCCCACCCCCATGGCTTAGGGAAGAGATAAAGTTTTGTGGTTCTGTAGACACACACACTTCTAAAATTTCTTAAAACTAAGCCAAAGGAGAGCTGTGCTGCTCACACAAGGGTTTTATATTACCTGCTAAAAAGATGGGTCAGATTAATAAGTTGCTTCTTGTGATTCAAGTGTAAAACAGAGACAAAAGCCAAAAATGCTTTCCCCCATCCAAGCACAGGCTGCAGCAGGGTGGTCCATTGGAAAAGAGCAAGCTGCTCCCAAAGAGTTAGTGCGTTTGGGATGTTAGTGACAGGACACAGGGCAGAGTCAGGCAAGTGGCTCGTGTTTAAATGGGTGTCACCCCAAAAAAACGCTGTGCTCTCCCTTCCAGCAGCCCCTCCCCAGCCTCACTACTGGCACCCACTATGAAGGAGGACAAAAATTTCCCAAGTTTTGGATGATGCTAATTCAAAAATTCTGTTCTGCGTGGTGGCTGCACTAAGTTACTGCTCTGCTGGACATTTGAAATAGATTTTGGGATAAATTCTCTGGCTTGAGGGGCAGAAAGGGCCTCTGAGGTGAGAGCTGTGCTCATCCCCCCCCAGGGGCTGTGTCCTCTCTCCAGCCCAGGCTGCTGAGGTAACTTCACTGAACAGTTCTTTTGTGAGAATCCTTGTGGAGGGATCAAGAGATCAGCTCCATAAACCCAGACTGAATATTTTGACTAATTAAAAAGCAGAAAGCACACACAGGCCTGCCTTAAACCTCCAGATTTCTCTCAGAATTCCAGTCATTCTGAGAGGCCATTTTGATGGTTCTTGGTGCGTCTAAACTGGTCTGGCTCACAGGGTTGGGGTTTTTCTTTTCCGCTTTCTGGTTTACATTTAGAAATCAAGGAGATAAACTAGACAATGCTGGGTTTCAAGTCCTGGATGTATTATTATCTTTCACACCCGTTTTAATCAAACCCAAGGGCACTTTGTTGCTGTTTCTGCAGACCAAACCTCGACAGAAGAGCCACTCCAAAGTATAAATAAATAAGGAGTTATAAAAACATTTATACAGACAGATAAAAACACACAGATGCCTCTCTCTTCCTGTATAGCCCCGTTCTCGCTGCACAGGCTGAGATAAATCCATCTAAAGGTGATGCCCACTCCCTTCCTCCTCTATTTCAATTTAGTTGTGACAAGACACATTCATGTGTGTATTAGAATTGCTGCTGGAAAGGGGAATAACCTTCTGGAAAGGGAAAATAACCCACTGGAAGGGAAAAACAACCCTTGGCTGGAGGAGGCCAGGTGCTCCCTAATCCTGCTGTACACACTGGTGGCAAGCTAGGAAAACGTTCTGGATATACCCACCTGGTTTTTAGCCTGCCTGTACAGAGTCTGTTTTATTGCCTCAGAGTCTAAGGTGGAATTAAACACATCTTTAACTTCAAATGCTTCCTCGGCTGCTTTGCGGAGATCCAGCCCCTTCCCAAAATTCGGCATCTGCTCCAAATCTAACAGGGCGGCTTCGTCCTCCTCAATACACCTGTACCAATGACCAGGGGAAGGGGTGACCTGTGTTAGCTCATCTGGCCCACAGCCTGCATGCACCACCCACGGGGGCTCAGCAGCCACATGCGTGAAGGGATGGACACACAGACACCACACGGGATGGCAGCAGTGAGGGAGAAGTGGAGAGCAACAAGCAGCAGGTTCTGGCTGAGGTTCTGCACCAAAACCTGGGGGAGGCATCCCTCGGTGTTGTGTGAATACCCCCAGAAGGTGGGGCAAACTGCAGCAAAAGGAGAGCTGAGCTGTGCTGTGTGCAGCAATCTTTCGTTTGGAAGGTGTTCAGGCATGGATTGACCTCAAGGAAAAAGCCTTCACTTTTTATGGAATAATGGAATCTGGTTTGGGTTGGGAGAGATCTTAAAGATTATTTCATTTCATGCTGTGCCATAGGCAGGGACAACTTCTACTGTTCCAGGTGGCTCCAAGCCCTGTCCTACCTGGCCTTGGACACTTCCAAGGATCCAGGGGCAGCCACAGCTTCTCTGGGCACCCTGTGCCAGGGCCTCACCACCCTCACAGGAAAGGATTTTCCCTGAAGATCAAACCTATATCTCTCCTCTTTCAATTTAAATCCACTCCCCCTTGTCCTGTCACTCCAGGCCCTTGGAAAGAGTCTCCCTTTATATTTTTTGTAGCTTCCTTCAGGCCCTGGAAGGTCACCTTGGAGCCTTCTCCATGCTGAACAATCCCAGCTCTCCCAGCCTTTCCTCCCAGCAGAGCTGCTCCTTCCCTCTGCTCACCCTGGGCTCTCCTCTGGACTCTCTCCAGCAGCTCCACATCCCTCCTGTGCTGGAACCCCAGAGCTGGAGGCAGCTCTGCAGGTGGGTCTCACCTTGTCAGATCTCTTACAACTCCACTTGAAGCCAAGAATATTTTGCTACAACTCAAGAGGCCGTAGCAGCACCAAAGGCATCACACTGACGCCTCTTCCCTTGCCCTGACCAAAGTTTTGGAGAGAAAAACAACACCTGCTGATCTGTGGTACCCTGAAAACTCGGTTTTGTGTCTGTTCTCCTACTCCAGACTCCTCAAGCCTTGGCTATCATTCCAGACTCCTTGCAGTCCACTTGTCTCGTGTTCCCCACCATGGTGAAATGGAATCTGGAGTGGATGTTTGAATCAAACCAGAGGCATGGCATGGCTCGGAGAACAAACCCACAGCACTCACGATGCACCACGGACACGGCAGAGGGCTGAGCCCCCTGGGAATGGCCCCCTCACCTTCGGGTGTGCTCAAAGCTCATGGTCAGAGACGTGGGCTCCTCATCCTCCTCATCCTCGAACGCTCCCCGGGGCTCCGCCGTGGGCGACGCCGTCTCGTCCTGGGACTTCCCAGTCAGGCTGTCATCATCTTCCTCTTCCAGTTCTTCGTCCTCATCGTCCACATCTTCTGTCTTCTCGTTTGCCAATCCGTGGCACTGGGAGTTGCCATCAATATCTTGGATTTCTGGCCTGGAATGTTGTGTTGAAGGGCAGGGAGGAGAAGGAGAAGAAGAAAGAAAAGAAAAAAAAAAGGTGGCAAATGTTTAGGTCATGTATTCCCACTGGAATGCAAGACTTTGATAATGTTATATACAGATATGAACACATTTATATATATGTATATATTATTGAAAATGTAATAAAGAAGAAAACCAATGTGCTTCAGGCATTTAAAACCACCCTTCATTTTTCCTAAAGGCCAATTAGCATGTTGAGAATACACCAGCCCTGAGGGTTTTTTAACCACAATTTGTGTAGTCTGATTTAAATGCTGGCTTTTCATCTCTTAAAATCAACATCTGTGGGACAAGCAGCCTTCTCTGGGCTCTGTCCTCCAACGATTTCCCTTTGAGCAATCAGCAGAAGGAAGCTTCTACCACCCAGCCTGAATTCCCTCTTGCATTACTCTGCTCATGGCTGTCCTGTCAGCAGATAATTTTATTTCCTTGCCTACCTTTTATCTGCTAAAGCCGACGCTTGGTTCATCTCGCTATTTGCAATAAAATTTCTGATTTCTGAGAAGTAGGAATCCTCTTTTTCATCTAAAAGTGCATGGTTGTCTGATTCCGAGTTGGGGGAGGAGGCGCTGGTCCCGAGGTGGTTGGTGATGACTCCGGAGTGCTGGCTCACTGTGGGGCAAGGAGGGACAGAGGGACAGCAGGAGAGACAACAGGACACTCCATCAGGCGTTTGCAAGGCCAGTAAGAATGTTCTCAGCAGCCCTCTCCCTTTATATTAATGATTTCATACTCAAGAGGAAAGTCATGAAGCAAAGATCCCAAAGGGAGATTGTGTTTTACACAAATGCAGGTGAGATTTAGCATTTATGGACAATACAAACAGTTTAAGTACCATTGCAGAGCTGTTTGCCTAGAATTTTTCCATAATACATTTTTTTATCCATGCTGGGAAATCCCTTACTTGGCTTAATCACAGCAATTCCTTCCTTTAATTTTTTTATGTTAAGACAACGCCTATTTATCTTCTTAAACTTTCAAAACCCCCTCCAAACTCTTCCTTAGGGGACAGTGCATTCCAGCAAGGCTTCCCAAGGGCTGGACCATGGGGTCTCCTCTCTCCAGCGATCCCCAGCAGATCCACAGAGTCTTTCTCTGTTGGAACCCTGGTCACTGAGAATTTCAGACTTTCTGTGCTGGCAGGCACTGACCCCCAGAACACTGCATTTGATCTGAGGCCCTGGAGAAAGCTTCCAAAATTAAATGATAGAACTGGGATTATGGGTGTGTAGTTTGAGTAGAGGTGTGTAATATCACATGGTGGAAAACTTGGAATTTGGGGTTTTAGGATATATAACAGGTATAAAGCAAGATGGAGGTTTCAGGGCAGAGGTTTGGTCTTTCTTCTTCACCTTCTTCTTCATGGGTTTGGGTGATTTTGTGTAATTGGATAAAAATGCCTGCATTGCAGGCCACGGGTGTTGGGTTAAAAGTAAAAATAATTTAGATGTCCATTCTTAATTGGAAAATTTGCCCTTAAAAAGCCTTGTAGAGCGAGAGATACATCTCCATTTTTAGCTAGTTAGCTGGAAGTGCTGCAGAACTCACAGTCTGCAATACGGATAAGAATTAACAACCATCAGATCCCAACAGGAAATTCCGCATTGTGCGTTTAATCCCGACCCTGGCAAAAAGAAGCTAAAATGGATATTTGGATGTTTCCCCACCTGGAACGTTCTCGTGCTCGTGTTTCTTCAGGTGCCTGTCGAGGTTGGTCTGCTGGCCGAAGCACCTGTTGCACAGGTGACACTTGAATGGCTTCTCCTTGTTGTGGATGTTCCGCACGTGCCGCTGCAGGTTGGAGGAAATGCTGAATGACCTGTCACAGTATTTACACCTGGAAAACAGCAGCAAATGTCAGGGAGTGCAATGTGAGGGGGAAAGAATTCAACAGAAGCCAAACAACAACACAACCATAAAATTAAAAATAAAAAACCCAAAAAAAACCCCCAAAAAATCCCACCAAAAACCAAACAACAACACAACCATAAAATTAAAAATAAAAAACCCCAACCAAACAAAAGACCCCCACCAAAAACCAAACAACACAACCATAAAATTAAAAATAAAAAAACCCCCCAAAACAAAAAAACCCCACCAAAACCCAAACAACAACACAACCATAAAATTAAAAATAAAAAACAAAAAAAAACCCCCACAAAAAAACCCACTAAAAAACAAACAACAACACAACCACAAAATTAAAAAAAAAACCCAAACAAACAAAAAAACTCCACCAAAAACCAAACAACACAACCATAATATAAAAAATAAAAAACAAAAAAAACCCCAAAAAAGCCCACCAAAAACTAAACAAAACCATAAAATTAAAAATAAAAAAAACCCAACCAAACAAAAAAAAAACACCACCAAAAACCAAACAACAACAAAACCCAACAAATAAAAAAAAATCAACTCCCCTCCCCAAGAAAACCCTCAAAAAAACCCCTCAAAAACAAAATAAAAGGAGAAAAATCTGACTATCAAAACTCCAGGAAATATTGCTCTATAAATCTTTACTCAGAAGGAAGCACAAAGCATTCATCATCCCAGACAAATCTGACATTATTGTTACTCAAGGAGCACAAAGAAAGGATTAGGATTAATTAGGAAGTGAGTCGTCCAAATAAATAAGAGTTTGAAACAAAATAATTACTTTTCCATGCGTGGATGTAGGAATGAGAGAGGTGGATTTATTCCTTCCACTTTTTTTGAGGGGAATCAGGTGAAATATGGCTGTGGAGGGAGGACAAGGAGGACAGAAGAAGAAAGAAGGGAGGTGAAATGTATAAAATCGTTATTAACTGGCAAATCCCTGCATGACACGGGAAATTCTGGCTTTATTTCTGTAATTCCTTGTGTTACTGGACATGCAGGAACTAGAGCATGGCTTTAAAGGTAATTATAACTATTGTCATAACAAAACAGCTCCCAAGAAATCCAGCATCCTTTGCAAACAGGGTGAGATTTACTCCTAGGAGTGAATATCTGGTTTGTGATGAAAAGCTGGAATGGAAGGGGCCAAGCCATGATGCTCAGGGGAGCTGCTGGGTGAAGAAATGCTCCATCACCTCCCTTGTTGGGTTTAGATTCTCTGCAAACAGTTGGGAACTGCTCAGGGTGGTGTTGAGAAGGCTGATGGACTGAAGGTGGCAGCTCCGAGCTGTGAGAGAGCTTGGGTCTAAAATTCCTGAAAAAAACCTCATTTCTGTCTGAATCCCTTGCTACATCTCCCTTTAAACACTCACTTGTACCTCAGCAAAGCTGCTCCCCCCGCCTCTGCTCCCAGAATTTCTCTGCTGCAGAGAAATTCCAAAATCCCAACTCTTCCCAAGCCCTTGGAACTCCAGAACAAATCTAACGCAGCAGAGAAATTCTAATTCCCCATGGAGCTCGTTGGGAATCCTGGAATTCCAGAATGGTTTTGGGACCCTAAACCCCATCCTTCCACTGTCCCAGGGTGTTCCAGCCTGGCTTTGGACGCTGCCAGGGATGGGGTAGCCTGTGCCAGGGCTTTCCCAGCACTCCAAAACACAGAGCTGGAGATTTTGGGAATATCAGCAGCTCCTGGTGTGCCCAGACTCACCCCACGCCTGCCTCCCTCAAGGATGGATTTCCCTGCACGTAGAGGACATGGGATTTCCCCATAGACACAACAGGTCCAGCTCTGAGTGGAAAAGGTCCCTGCTGTGAAAAACACACACCCCGTTTCCAGATGTGCTCCAGCTGGGATTTTTATTTGGTCTCTAAAAACAAATCGATATTATTTTTGGAAAAAAGTGGGGATACATTTATGAAACACTCTCCCTCGCTGAATGTTTATGGATTCCATGTCCACCTCTGAATTTCCTACTGCTAAATCTCCAACAAGAATAAAGATATTTCAAATAATGGGCCATTATTAGGATTAACCAAGGGAGAGAGCAAAGTCCCTTTTTAAACCGCAGCATTTTGAGTCTTCTAAAGTCTTTAATTTTCTTTTTTTTTTTTTTTTTTTCCTAAAACCCCTCAAATAACTCTAGAAAACAAGAAGTTATTTGGACACCAGCAAGAGCAATCACAGTTTCTACACAGAGAGTTAAACACAGATTTCTAGCACGAAGGAATTTGCTCTCTGATTCCTGTTCAGCACTCCAGCAAACTCCAATATCCAAACCTGCCAATATCCCAATATTCCTGCTGTTCCATGGGATTTTCATGAGTGGTTTTGTCCAGCTTAGACCAGGACCCCCCTTCTCATCCTTGCTGATACCAGGGGTTTTCTCTCCCTGCTTGTCCTTAAAAATTGCTTTATTTTGTGTATCCCAGCGCCTGGCACAGGGGACACACCAGGATAACCCCTGTTCCCAGCCTGGCTGTCCCTGCCATCACCCCCAGGAGCAGCTCCAGAGATTTAGAGGCAGCTCTCACACATCCAAGGCAGGAACGACCCTGCCTCCTCCACATCCATTTATTTAGATGTTCAGGAAGCCTTTGAAAAGTTCCCTGTGACAGGTCCTCACCCTAAGCATGAGCTATGTGGATCCAGGGTCGGGAATGGGGAGGGATAAAGAGCTTGTTAAAAAAAAAAAAAAAATAGTAACCAGAGGGGCAGTGGGAAGGAGCAGGGAATGCCTGGGAGCAGAGGGATGAGGGAGATGTCCGAGGTTATTTGTGGTCCCAGAGGGGTCAGTGCTGGGAGCTCTGCTGGTTTTAATCTTAATAAATGGCCCAGCTTAAATTCAGGGAAAGGGGGTGAACAGTGAGGGAGGAGAAGAATAAAACTCAAAGGCAGCGGTGTTTGTTTTGCTGTAAGCTTGTCCCTTATCAGCTTAAAGGGCTGAAAACATCCAAAGAGGGAGGGAGGGACAGAGAGGAAGGAGCCAGGGAGCTGTGACAGGAAATCCTGGGAGCTGGAGGAGCTCTGGTACCTGGGAGCAAACCCTGGGGATGTGGGGAGGAGTTCCTGAGTCCCTCACAAAGCTCTGCACTGAGCACTGTGAGCTGGAGAGGCAGAATTGAAGGAAAAAACCAAAAATCACACGGACAGCAACTCCCCCTCGGAGTGACTCCTCAGCCTCAAGTGCATTTATAGCAGGGGTGAGGCAGGCTGCATTTTGAAAACCAGAAAATGAGAAATATTTTCAATATTTATTGAACTATGTGCAATTTAAATGACATGGTAGATGTCAGCTGTCTGAGAGTTCCAGCTGAATGCAGATAAAAAAGACACAAGGCTTCCAAGGGCCTTTTGATCACTGAATTCTGAAATATATAGTCCTCAATTTCAGGTTTGGTGCAGAAAAAAAAAAAAAAACCAAGAGTGAAAAGAAATGTGTTGAATATTTCAGAGGGGCTCGGAGTGTTTTGAAATAATTTGATCTTTAGGAAGTGCATCACTAGATATTTCTCACTCTTCAGAAAATATGTTGCATTTTCTCTTTATGAAAAGAAACTGCCTCCTTATTGCCCATGTGCTGTTAATTCCTACTTTGTACATAATTAAACACTTAAGAAGTTTGAGTGACTTCATAGTGCCCCCCCAAAAAAACTCCAAAAAACACATCACTTAAACAGTGACCATCAGGAATCAAACCTTAAATACCTTATTTTTTGCCCTGTTGTATTTATGAACATGGTAATTAATATTTGGATGATTTTTAATTATTGTGTACAAAATATATTTCTATAGGGACAGGGTGGAAAAAAATTAAAAGGAAAATTGCAGAGGAGGCAACAGTAAAACATGGAGAAGTCAGCAACCTCCTTTTACCTGCCTGAAGTCAGCACTTAAAAACCAAGCTCTCAAAACAAATCTGGCTGCCAAAGCTGCAAATCTCAGTTCTCTGAGAGGAAAAGCCAATCAATGATAATTAAAGCTCGTCTGTAAACGCAGCCCCGGCTCTCCGGAGTGCTGTTAGAATGCAACATTGTCCAGGAGTCAGCCCTCTAAAAAACCCACACAGGCTATTTTCTGGGAGAAGACCAGATCAAATAAATCTTTATTTTCCTAACCTTTGTTAAGTTGCAAGTCTCCTTTTTTGGAAGAAAAGTGAACAAATGATCTCGGAATAATCGGGAGCGAGCGTTGCAGTGGACAGGGAACACACAGGGCTCGTTCAGGAATATCAAATAACACAACCCCAACCATCACAGCAGGGAATGGGTCCAAAATATATGTCTGCTTTGGGGGGGTGGGGTGTATTTTTAATTTACCTAATGTCTACAGTAAAAATGCTGGATGGAAAACAAACGTGATTCTCAGCGTAGCAGGGATTACAATGTGGGAGAGTCAATTCTTAGGTTAAACTGAGCATAAAAATGTGATGGATTTGACCACATGGCCTTTTGCTGCTCATAAATTTGTGTTTCTCTTTATTTAATAACTGCTCCATTTGCTTTGTTGTGAACTTATGGCTGTGTATGAAACGCTGCAATATCAGCTACCCAAAACGAAATGGAATTGTTACCATTGTTTGACAACCTGCAAAACACTCCCTCACATCATGGCAAACACAAGGCTTGATTTGCAGCAAGCTCTCAATTCATCATTCCTTCAGCTTTGCTCATTTCTAGACCTCATTCTAACAAAAAAAGGGCATTTCCCCCCCAAGTTCTTTGAAAATGCACTGGGAGAAAACGCTGGGGGGAAAGATTTCCATGAGAAATAGTTATTTATATACCTAGGCACACGTATTACTTATATTTTCTTGTGAGTTTTATTCAGATTTAAAGCCCTGACTTGGGCAGGAGCCACAGAACCCACTGGGCTGGGACACTGAAACATCAAAATGACATCACCTTGTCCCCATCTAACAGAAAATAGCTCAGCTCTTTGCCTTAAACTCTCACAAACCTGTGAGACCTCTGTGAATCCCCCTACCAGCTCTCCTTTTAAACTCTGTGATTTAAGCTCAGACACCACCAAAATTCAGTTCTAAGGGAGGTACACCGACAGGGTTTCTCTTGCCTTTGGTTTTTTGATCCCCCACTCGAGGCAACTCTGATGTGCATGAAGAAAATTTTAAAAACCCCAACAAAACCCAGCAGTGAAGGCCCTGGCAAGCCCTTCAAACCAGCCCGAATTTCAGAGCCATTCAGCACCTTCAGCTGTCCTTGAGATGAATGGTTAACGTGAGTGTGAAACAACACTGCAAATCAGAGCCCTCATTTGCCAGCATACATCTAAATATAAGTTAAGTGTCTATCTTCGAGCTGCCAAGCCTGATTATTTTTGGCTGGTACACATAATATACAACCCTATGAATCACTCTGTGTAATGCTCCAGGCCTGTGGTATTCTGCTGGCACAGCTTTATAGAGGGTGGGGGGAGGTGGAAATGCCAGAGTGGTGAGTGAGAAGTGTTTGGGAGAGGGATTTTTCTGGGGGACACCCTCACCTGTAAGGCTGCTCCCCAGTGTGTGTCCGCAGATGCCTCGTCAGGTTGGCTGAGCGTGGGAAGATCTTGCCACAGTACCTGGACAGGGAGAGCCAAAGGAAAACATCAGGAGAGCTCAGAGCACGTCCTGCACCCCTCCTTGTGACACTGCTCCCCAAAATCCTGCCTGTGCTCAGGGGGGCAGCGGGAGGACAAACCCAGCCCAGGGCTGCTGTGCTGAGCCGAGGGAGCTGGGGGGCTCAGCCTGGAGAGAAGGAAGCTCAGGAGAACATTCTCATTCCTACAACTCTTACAATCCTATAATTCCTACAACTCCTACAACTCCTACAACTCCTACAATCCTATAATTACTACAACTCCTACAACTCCTCAACTCCTATAACTCCTCAACTCCTACAACTCCTGCAACTCCTACAATCCTATAATTCCTACAACTCCTCAACTCCTACAACTCCTACAACTCCTATAATTCCTACAACTCCTCAACTCCTACAACTCCTACAACTCCTACAATTCCTACAACTCCTACAACTCCTACAATTCCTAGAACTCCTACAACTCCTATAATTCCTACAACTCCTGCAACTCCTACAATTCCTACAATTCCTACAACTCCTATAATTCCTACAACTCCTACAACTCCTCAACTCCTGCAACTCCTACAACTCTTACAACTCCTCAACTCCTAAAACTCCTACAACTCCTACAACTCCTACAACTCCTACAACTCCTAAAACTCCTACAACTCCTACAACTCTTACAACTCCTCAACTCCTACAACTCCTACAACTCCTACAACTCCTCAACTCCTACAACTCCTCCAACATCTCCAATTCCTACAACTCCTACAATTCCTACAACTCCTCAACTCCTACAACTCCTACAATTCCTACAACTCCTACAATTCCTACAACTCCTACAACTCCTCAACTCCTACAATTCCTACAACTCCTACAACTCCTCAACTCCTACAACTCCCTGACAGGAGGGTGCAGCCAGGTGAGGTTGGACTCTGCTCCCACAGAATGAGGGACAGCACAATGGGAAACAGCCTCAAGTTGCACCAGAGCAGGTTTAGATGGGATATTTGGAAATGTTTTTTCACAGCAAGGCTTGTCAGACGTTGGAATGGGCTGCCCAGGGAGGTGGTGGAGTCACTATCCTGGAAGTGTTCAAAAGAAGTGTGGACATGGCACTTGCAGACATGGTTTAACTACAGCATTCCTGCCTCAGAGTACAGAGGGTTTAATCACTGCCTGGGCAGATGGGCACTTGAGATGTTTCTGCATCTCCTTTATAGCCCTGTTGATGCGCTCATCGTATGGAATCTGCTCTTTCATCCTTGGAATTCGCAGAATTTTCTCTGGATAAAGGCTGCAGCGCTGTGCTATGGGTTAGGAGGCTGTCAGCCTGTTAGAGCGAGGAAATGAGCCATAGGAAATTAATAAAGGAAGGAATTGTGCTCCCAAATAAATCCAGTCCACAGTAAAATCAAAAAGACATAAATAAAAATCCTAATTGGGAAATAAAGACCTAAGGATGAGAGGCTGCACTTTGTGGCTATGAAACCTATTGTAGGAGGAAACTATGACACACTTTCTTTATTTCAGAGACCCTCAGCTGTCCTGAAGAGGAACAGTTAATGTGAGTGTTCCCCAGCGATGGAAATCCAAATGTTAACTTGTGAGTATGCATCTAAAATTCAAGTTTAGTCCCTTTTGTAAGTAGAAACCTCAAATTTCTAAATACTCAACTGAAATCCGAGCTCGCATCTCTTGTGGCAAAGTTGAACATAAGACACACATCAGGCAAAGTTTGTACCCACTCTCTGCACCCAAAAACATCCCCTCAGCAGGAGCTACCAGGAGAACCTTGAGGTGAAACTGCAACAGCAGGCAGAGGTTTATTATTAAATACCCTTGATCTGCTCCAGTTTGGAGCTGGATGGGTACGTGAGGAGTTCTGGGGACAGAACTGTTTGAAAAAGCTGTTTCCTGCATGCCATTTAAAAAAATTCAATCATTTTTCCATAGCTGAGGTTGGATACAGCCAGGACTGGCATTGGGAATGGCGGCGTTCGCCAGAGACTTGGCCTGGGGAGTTGGGTTTGCTTGAGAATCTCCAGATCCGCTCCCAAGGTTATTAAAAATTACAAAGCAAACAGAAGATGCTGATTTCCTACCAGACAAAACAAGCTATTTCAGAGGGAATTAGTCATCCCAGCTCTGCTCTAATTCCACCGCTCCTCCTTTTTCCTCCTGGTGGAGATGTTGGTGTGGAGCTGCTGCTCCGTGCTGGTGCCTGGCGCATCTCCCCAGATGGGACAGCACATCCTGGGCTATTCCCACACTCTGTGGGTTATCTCCACATGTTGTGGGCTACACCCACACCCTGGGATGCTCCCACAGCCCGCGGGATGTCCGGCTCACCTGCAGGTGTAGCGCTCCTTGCCCTTGCGCAGGATGGGGTCGGAGAGCGTGGGCGGTGGCGATCTGAAGTTGAAGGGGTGATGGGGAAGGGGCTGCAGGGATGAGCCAGAGTCGGCCTTCAGGGCTGCAAAGCTCTCCAGTTTCTCTGTCATCGTCTCAATAGCCGACATCTGCAAGGACAAGGATGGATCCTGTCAGGAGAATCCCTGGGAAGGGCAGGAGCTGATGGACAAACACCAGCTTGGGTGGGCAAAGGCTCCTGCTGGTGTTGGCTGCCTTGGAAGCTGGGACACAGTGGGGAATGGAGCCACTGAATCCAGCCAGGATTAGTGTGTTGGTTGTGCAGAAAGCAGGGAAGGCACAACTGGTAAAGTATTTAGGTCCCAGAAATGAGCACTGGTTCCTTTCTGCAGTGCTTTATGCACTTCACATCAAAAATTATCCCAGAATACACCTGAGACAGCCCTTTTTACTGGGATAACACTGAAATAAAACACTGTTCAGATGCCTGAGGTAGAATTCAGCACCCAAGCCCAAACCAAAGTCTTGGGAAGAGTGAGTCTGATGTCCCCTGCAGTATCCCAGGGCTTGGAGGGACAGGGCAGTGAGTGGTGGATGGGCAGGCAGGGACACAACCTCAGGAGAGGGGAAACAGGGAAGTTTTGGGCCCAAAGCAGGAAAATCCTGGCCAAAGTGGAGTGGGAGGGAAGTGTGATGGCAGCTGAGGGAGCTGAGAGAGGAGAGGCTGATCTGAAGGGGTGAAGAGGCAGCAGCTGGGAAGAGGAGGAGTTGGGATCAGGCTCAGGATGGAGTGGGTCCACTGGGAGCCAACACTTAAATTATGGGTAGGAAAGGTTCAACAGCCCCTAAAGGTGATGGAAGGATGGTGGGAGATGGCTGAGTTTCCTGGAGTGAAAAGGAGATCCAGTCAAACCCCTGGATGTGAGCAATGGCTGGGTTAGGTCAGGAGGAGCAACACCCACACATCCCTTTGGGATGGGAGCAGCTGGCATGCGGGCCTGGAGCTGGGACACCAAGCACAATGTCCCTGGATGCTTTACCAGATTTAGTTTGCATGACTTGACCATGTTCTCACAGACACAAGATTAAACACTGCACCAGAAAGAGGGAGACAGGGAAACCCCTGGAGATACAGGAGAAGGGGAAAGGAAAAAAGGAAAGAATGAAGCTGGACTATGTGCAAAAATAAAGGCGAAAAAGGATCTGCATAAAAATCCTGCCTAAAGAAGAGCACTTTTACTTTCATGACAGCACAACAGGAAATCCAAGTCCAAGAGAGCAACGCAGCTCAGAGGGCGACGCCGACTTCGACATCCAGCTTCGTGCACTCCTGAGAGCACTTTGGAGATAGCAGGGGCAGAAAAGAGGGATAAAACAAACAAGGCAGCAATAAAGCTGCCTCCTGGCTGCGCTGACATCACCGGGCCAGGCGGGAGCTGCGGAGGCAGCCGGGGCGGCAGCGAGGAGCGGAAGGCAGTAGGAAGCCATACATCACCCCGAGATGCTCGATTGTACAGGAAGGGCTGACCTTTTGCACGTTTACACTTTATTAAACTGGGCTTTAGAACGGGGGGGCAGAGGGGGAAGAGAGCCAAGATATTGTTAAAAAATATACGGCTATGAAAAAAAAGTTGTCTTAATCGCCCCCGAAGACATTGTGGAGGGCTGACAAGCATTCATAAGCTGGAAAAAAGAGGAGTAGGAACCCCCATTTCCCGATAATAGATCCACAACCCCTTAGCTGGAGGCTCCCAGCCCATGATAAATAGTAAGTAATACTTAGCACCAGCCACTTGAAAAGGTTACTTGATCATTTACAGCACCAGCTCTGCCCCAGCTGCCAGTCATGCAACAAAACCATCACGTTAAAAAGCTCTCCGGACCTTTCAGAGCCGAGCTCTCAGCCCTTTGCCGAGGTACCTGGAGCTCTCCTTTGTTGTGCCCTGTTCTTTAGGCACTTAGTCAGAGATATTTGCTGGCTTGAGAGCCGTAGGCTGGTTTTAAAATTCTAAACACTGGCCATGGCCTCTCCGGTGGCAAAGGCACTTTGCTATTTAGGGAAAAACTGTCTGGTTATTATAACACAGAAAGGGGGAAGAAAAGAAACTTAACAGGTGAGGAAAGGCTTTCTATTAAGTTATCAAAAAGTTACACTGGTTATTTATGTTGTTCAGAGCTTCATTTGGAATAGACAATGTAGGAAAACTCCCAGAGAGCAAAGGAACTTCTGCCAACGACTGGCTAAGAAATAAGAGCTGCCTGAAATTTATTTTGAGAGAGGAAACATCTCCTGAACGCTTTTATCACATCTTCTGGCTTCATCATATCCCAGTGAGGGCACTCTGAGAGAGCTGGGGATTAGTCACAGAGGAAAAGGCTGAGACCAGACTCGTGTTTGGAGCGAGAAAAGCCTGGGTAGAATGTGACTCTGACTGACCAGGCACAGGAACGTTGATCCTAATGAAGAAAGCAGAAGCAGGAACCCTGAAGATGTGATTTCTTAGGAAAAGATCCAGAATTCTTAGCAATGCTGGATCCAGGGAATGATCACGGCCCCAGGGCTGCCAGAGTTCTCAGACACAGGGTGGGATTGTTGGGGTGTCCTGTGCAGGGCGCAGGTTGGACTGGATGATCCATCCAGCTCTGGATATTCTGTGATAATTCTGGGAGGGGATCTGGTGGTACAAATCTCCCATGTTCTGGAACAAATGCCCCATGTTCCTTCGCTGTGTCTGATTGACTGCAGCATGGGAACGGCACCTCTCCAGATCCAGTGATCCGAGCACAGCACCCGCCTTATTAAAAATCAGTTATCAGGAAGCTTTGGGCTGGAGTGATTGCAAATTTGAGGCTATTCTGTGTGATAACCAGACCTTCCAGATCTTTTCCCTGCCATGGGAAGAGGACGTGGTCAGGATTTTGGGAACAATGTTAACAACCTTCCACCCAGAGCATGCTCCTGCTTGGGGTCTGAATGTTTCTCATCGTCTCCTTGGGTTGCTTTGCCACGCTGGCTCCTCCCAGCTATCAGATTCTTTACAGGCAGATATCCCCACTATTCTAACTCACACAAACACAGGATGTTCCTGGCCAGCCTGTCACCATTATCCAGCCTGGATGAAGGAAAAATCGGGGGAAGTTATTAACCAAACTCTGGGGCTGGTGTGAAACAATGCAGGAACTAAGTTTAGCTGTGAAAGCAACCAGGACCCAGATTTCACAAACCTGCGAGTTATTTATCTAAGGTGGGAAACATTGTCAGGGGAGAACAATGCTTGTGAACATAAAGGAGAGCACAATGAGGACCAGGGAGCTGAGATCCCAGCCTGGGCACGGCAGGAGGGATGGGGACAGCTGGGGACTGTCACACGGCTGAGCCCCCTGCCCGCCACTTCCACATGGTGTGGGAAATGCAGGAAGGCAGAAAATGCTGCTGGGCAGTCCTTGTCCACTCTGTACCACAGCAAATGACCCCCCTCAGGTGTTCCCAAAGGAAAAAACACACAGGTATTCAGCAGAGCCTCTGAGCTGCCCAGAGCTCATCCCTGATTTTCTGGGAATGCAAAGGAAACAGCAAGGCACAGCTGGCATCACCCTCAAACTGTGAATTAAATGATTAAATGTGTCTAGAAGGAACTGGTGGGATATGCTGGAGTTTCCAGTCAGGCCCTTGGATGAGGAGGAGTGTATACCAGCTCCACCTCACATTCCATCAGCCCGGCACTGGCAGGGTCACTGCTTTTACCTGGGGGTGAAAAAGCAGCGGGGAGGGTCGCAGGTACTTCTCCTTGAGGGCACCCACGGGGTCTGTCACCTTCCGCTTCTCCACCCTGCTGGACAACAACACAGAGGGTTACATACCTCACAGGGCACCCACACAGCCACCCCGTACTGGAATTGATCTCAGGGTTATTCTCTTACTCACACAAACTCCTCCACCCCCTCCTCCTGGACACTACACATTCTGATGCATAACTGCCCCGCAGAAAGTGCTGCAAACAACACGAACACAAATCCCCTCCTCTGAGCAGTATTTTTTTAGCCTTCAGGCTGATGACTAAGAAAACATTTTGCTCCTGCTCTGCTGCAGTGGTTTATAAACTTCTGCTGCTGTGAAATGGAAAACCCTGCCTTTAGAGCAAAGCTGTCTGAGCAGGAGAAGCTCTAGGGTCCACAGCAGGCAGCCCCCGCACGGAAAAAAATTGTCTCAGAGAGTTTGCATTTATCTGAAGAGTTAACACTGGGCCAGACTCTGCAGCCCCGAGCGTGCTGAAATCATTAGGTGTTTCATATTTGTTTCCTCCCTCGCAGCTGAGACATAATTTGCATTGAGTTTCTTTGGCAAGCCCATGTGGACCACGATTTAAAAAGTGAGGGACTGGTGGGAGAATTCTGAAGTGGCTCAGAAACCCAAGTTCTTCTGATATCACCTTGGCCCATTCAAATATTTCATGTTTAAGCATCTGAGATGCAGAAATGACCCTAAAGTGAGGCTCCTGTTTTTGAAAATATTGGCTTTGCTTCCACAAAACATTCTATGGAGGCATGGAATCCCCAAAAAGACAAACTGAGACATTCTCTAAGGGAAAATAGTGTTGAGAAAGTAACTGCAACAAACACAGCTGCATCTTTAAATGGCTGGAATTGAGTCCATCCAACTAAACCAGCAGAAATCCAAGAGTAAGAGTGATTTTAACTACATTAGTCCAGCATAAATTGAGAGCAAATTATTTTAGCTGCATTTCAGCTGATTGGTGTGTGGATCAAATTACCAAAGAGTTTAAAGAAGAGCCCTGCAGAGTGCAGTCAGCGAACTGTGCTTAATCTGCATTTAATTCTTCTTGGGTAGAGGGAAAGAGAAGAGCTGGATTGGAGACGCAGTCAGAATTAGGGGGCTTTGGAAGGTACGTGCTTTTATGGGTTTGAGTTGCCAGAAAATCCAAAGAATAAGTAAAAAGTTGCTCCCTGAGCCCCTGTGACCAGCACAGCTCTGCTCTCCATGAAGCACTGAAATGCCAAAGGGAACATCCCTGATCCCAGCAGAGCTGTGTGGGGAGAGCCCTGCCTGCTCCACCAGTGTAAAATTTGGTGAGTAACAGCATTTCCCCAGCTCTGCCATCTCCCAGCCCCAGGGATGGAAACACGAGGCCCAAACGTCCCCGTCAGAGCCGAATTCTGCAGCGCCAGGAGGATTAAGCCGATGGTTTCAGCCCAGTGCCTGAGAACGTCACCCCCACGGGCTGAGCTAAAAACTGCCCCCATTTCAGACTGTCTGGCCGCATTAAATTATATCACCAGCAGAAAATGTCAAGGATTTAAGTGGCCTTTGGGAGAAAAAAATAAAGGAGCCAAATGATGTGAGAGAGTCTGATAAAGGGAAGTTTAGAAACAAAATATTTCCATATTTTTCAAGCTGGGACTTGGAAGCTGGGCTGTTTCGCTCATTACATCAGAAGTCTGATTCGCAAGCAACGCCACCGCTGACTTTCTATTTTAACACATGACTAAAACTATGTGCATCCCATGGAATGCAACCAACGATGCCCCCATCCTTCACTTCCATCTGTCTTCTGGGCCTTCACGGTTTTCCCTAGGCCGCTGTTTTAATTGGCAGTGCCTTTCCCAAGCTGTGTTATTTCAGCATTCCTGCTGAGAATGCCCAGAGGTGGCAGGACCCTACATGGATTCTTTTGCCTTTCTATCCCATTTATTGATTATTTTTTTTCCCCCTCCTCCAGGAGTATTTTTACGGACACCATGGCTGATTTTTCCAGGAGGGGATGGCCACGGTGGGTGCCAGGCAGGACAGGGGACATGGGAGGTGTCCCCATCCCAGGTGGCACGGTGTGGGCATGCAGTGCCACGTCACCCCCGTGAGCTGGCAGAGCCAGAGATGCTTGTTTAGCCAGCACTGAGGGCTCACTAATCCTCATCCCAGCTGACAGCTCCTTGGCCTGGCCAGACACTGACATCACTTTTTCCCACAGCTATCAGCCCTGCGACAGCGGCCGGCGGTGACATCTGGGCTGTCGTGGTGCTCTCAATGCCCACCCCACCGTCACACCACAGCGGCTCTGAGGATTTCCAGTGCCAGGGACATGGCAGATCCTGCAGGGGAACAGCCATGAACCTTCCAGCAGGCTGGGCACGGCAAGGATCACCATGCATTCAGCACAAGGAATGCAAGGACAAAGCATTCGCCTCCAAGAGCTGAATCCAGGAGAGCTCCAGGCCAAGCACAGGTATCCAGATGGATGCTGTGGAGCATTTAGACATGGTAATGGCTAATTTAGATGTGGTAATGTCTAAATCAAGCTAGTTCAGGACACGTCTTTTCACTGGACTTTGCTAAAACCAAATCTGCCATATCCACCTTACCCAAAGGCAATGCCCGGATGGGTAACACACAAATTTATTGTTACCCTCACCACAAGTTAGTTTTCCTTTGGGAACAGGCTTTATAAAAAGCTCTCAAGCAACAAAAGGCCAAAGTCTTCCCTTTTCACTTCCTCCTGGATGGATTCCTTCTGGAAGTTTAGCTGACATTTGGATAACTTCACCCAGCCTGCTCTACACACGCCTTCCATGTTCAGCTCATTCTGACGTAACGCATCAGGCCCTCCTCAGAACCATCTGTTCAAGTGACACCAGAAAGGCCTTGTTATCTCCCAAGAAGGATAAATCTGTGAGAAATGTATCTGGGAGAGATCTGGGTAGTAACACGCTACCATGTGTTTACACAGTACTTGTTACTCCAAGAGTAACGTGTTTCGGCAGGTTGGGTCTGTACCAGCAGCTCCTCCGAATGGAAAAAAACCCAAGAAAAGGCATTAGAAAGGGAAAGGGAGGGAGAAAGAAAGGTGAAGTGGCTCACAAAAGGCCCTCAAGGCAGTCAGTGGGAGAGCTGCATTTCCAGGCTCCCAGGGCTCCTGACTCATTCCCAAGCCATGAGAGCCCAGGGCTCTGAGGCAATCTGAACTCTGCATTCTTATCAAATCAAACCTCTGGAATTTCTCCAGCAGAAGTGCCATCTTAGCGATGGCTCGTGGGAGAGTCCTTAAATAGGTCAAGTTTCTTCTTTATCAAAACAAGGATGTGTTCTTTACACACTGATTATGAGGGCTCCTTGCAATTACTCAGCCCTCTCCGTTCAGGAAATGCACTGTGTGGAGAAGCACAAACAACAACAGGAGATGTTCACTGCTCTTCCCAACCAACCTGCATCCTGCCCTGCCTCAGGGTGTGGTGTCAGGTGGAAAAGGAGCTGGTTAGGGAAAGGCTTAAGGCAGGGTATGTTAATACCTGTAGATGGGGTCCATGAAAAAGGGCGATGGCTTAGCGTAGTGCAGGGAAGGCTGCTGAGGCAGCTGGGACTGGGAAATCTTAGGTAAGACCTCACTTGCCATCAGCTTCCTCTCCCCATAAATGTGGTTTTTCCGTGGCTCTCTCCCTCCGTTCTGGCTGGCTCGGATGCGGTTGCCAATGCTCAGATCCAGTGGCTGCTCCTCCCCTGAGGATGGGGCCGGGAGGACCTTGGGGGGCGGCAGGATTGGCTTAATCTCTTTTGGCTTGGTGGTGAGATCGAAGGGGGACTCCGAGCTGGTGCCGCCGACTTTGTGGAGGTCCCTGGGTGACTTTGGTTCTGCCTTGACCAGCAAGTTGTGATTGAGGGTCCGCTCCGTGAAAGGGTAGAGGGAGTGGGGGAAATTGGGGAGGAACTGGAAAGGGAACATGGAATGATACGGCAGCGAACCCATCTTTTTCTCCTGCATCCCCATAAAGCCAGGCCCAAAATACTTCTCTGCGATGGAGGCGATAGCTTTAATAGAGTCATTGGCTGCCCCCGTGGTGGGCAGCAGGTGCTCCTCGGGGGGAGGAAAGAAGGAATGCTGAGAATAGAAGAGGGGGATCTCGCTCGTGGTGTTGGTGGAACTCGCGGACACCGAGCTGCTGACGAAATCTGGCTTGGTCTCCATCTGTTTGCTCTTGTCTTTCGTTTTGTCCCTGTCGCTCTCCGCGTCACTGTCCAGGTCAGAGCCGGTGCCAGTCGTGGTGTCCAGATCCGTGCCTGTGGTTGTATTGACATCCTCAAAGTCACTGCCATCAGACATGTCACTGTTCCTGGCTTTTAGCTTCTCCAGGTAGGAGTTTTCCAGGCTGC
This sequence comes from Turdus rufiventris, assembly GCA_013186435.1. Taxonomy (NCBI): domain Eukaryota; kingdom Metazoa; phylum Chordata; class Aves; order Passeriformes; family Turdidae; genus Turdus; species Turdus rufiventris. Next base: position 1,215,016 of record PYHW01009883.1, read on the forward strand.
TTTCACATTTCTCCTCTCCTGAAGGCTGCTGGTTGCTGTTGCTCACGGCGGAGATGAGCGGCAGCGCCGGGTTCCCGAGGGGGCTGGGGAGCTTCGCGTCCGGAGTGTGGTTGAGGGGACTTTTGAGCAGTTGTGTGGGTGGTAACAAGGGGGGCCTGGGGTACAGAGAAGGCGGAAAAATCCCCGGGAACCCCGGGGTGAGGGCGGGGAAGGCTGGGGGAGCCGGCGAGAACGGGAGCCCACCGGGATGCGGGCGGGATGGGAAATACTCATTAAAACCCAAGCTGGCGTGGTTGAGGTTGGGAGAGGGCTTGGATTTGTCCATCATGGAGGTGGGCGTGAGGGGGAGGCCGGGGGCGAAGATGCCAGCAGGGCTGTAATGGTTCTTGCCCTCGCAGAAGCGCCGGTGCTTGTTGAGGGAGGAGGTAGTGCTGAACATCTGCCCGCAGTCCTTGCACTTGATCTGGGTGCGGCAGTCCGCGTGCATCCGCTTGTGGCGGCACAGGTTGGAGAACTGCGTGTAGGATTTGTGACAGACCTCACCTAAAGCGTCAATGGGAACCAACAACAAAAAGCGGTATGAAATTAACGGGAAGACAGCGGGGATTCGCCGTGGGATGCGCCAGCCCATCCCCACACTGCCCCTGCACCTCCCTTCCCCGAAGATAGAAGAGGGGCCAGCAAGAGGACATCAGCACCTTTCCCTACGAGATCCTGGAGAATCTTTCAAGAGGCAGCTCCACAGAAATCTGAGGGGATTTGCTACTCTGCTCAAAGTTGGCAATTTTCAGGAGAGATAATCGTGGAATCACAGAATGGTTTGGTTGGGAGGGACATAAAGCACATCTCATCCCACCTCCTGCCATGAGCACCTTCCACTATCCCAGGGTGCTCCAAGTTCTGTCCAACCTGGCCTTGGACACTTGCAGGGATCCAGAGGCAGCCCCAGCTAATCTGTGCCACCCTCAAGGAGAAAAGTTCTCTGCATATCCAACTTAAATTCCCCCTCCTTCAGTTTGAGCGCATTCTCCCTTGTCCTGTCACTCCTCTCCAGCTTCCCCGTAGCCCCTTCAGATCCTGAAGGTGCTGTGACATCTCCAGGCTGAACAGCCCCAAATCTCTCAGCTCAGATCCACAGGGAAGATGCTCCACTCCCTTCCTTCCCCTAACAATCCATTTTTAATGATAACATCTATTTATCCCAGCTCATCTGCTTCCCATTAGTCCTAGCATGGCAGGAAGCACTGAGGGCTGGAGGGAGAACTTTGCCTCATTTAATCCAACCTGCCCTTCCTTAATGCCCTCATGGTCCATAACCCCTCCAGGGGGATGCTCTATAAATCCCCTGTCAACCTGCCTTCTGCCAGGGCTGGGATCTCTTTTTTTAATCCATTAAATCAGTCCAACACCCCTGCCCCGCTAACTGAAGCCACATCAGCGTTTTCTTTAACGACCTGTAAATACCAAGTTTTCAAAACATGGATTTTTATGACCCCTTTTCACCTCCTGACTTTGCTGCTGTGGCAGAAACAGGGCAAAAGTGAGACAGAAATCCCACCCAAATTTTTCTACACATCAAAACACGGTGAGTTTTTACTATCTGGTGCCTCTTTCAACACGGGAATAAACGTGGCGGTGAATTAACATGCTCCTTCCCCCGGGGAACTGCTGTTATCACCCTTTTGTGAGCAGGGAAACTGAGACAAAGCAAGGGAAGGACATTGTTTGGGGCTGGAAAGGCAAGGACACCAATCCAGGTTCTGTCACTGCAGCTCAGGGGCTGCTCAGCGCTCCTTCCTTCCTCCCAGCTTTACTGAGCGGTGCATTGAGCATGATTTCCCTGTATTTTCTCTTAAATATTCCCTAAATCTTTAGGATTTACTTCAGTGCTTGAATATTGAATGACTGGTGGGAGAATATTTCACTAGCAGCTCTGAAAATATAGTAATATAATAAATACCAATCGAAATACAAAGCAGAGATGGATAAAATTTAATGAATTTGACATTTCAGTTCAGATGAGCACCCCAAAATCCAAAGGAGTGTCTGAAGGCTGTGGTTTCTGACTGCACTGTAAATTTTGGGAGCACTGTCTGTCCCCAGAGTGTTTCATTGTTGGGCCCTGACACAGCCCAGAGCTGCAGGGAAACACAAACAGGACAAGAAAGTCACCACAAGAGTTTGGATGTTTGAAACAATCCTAATTTTTGGCGATCACGCTTTAAAATCTCAGATCAGGTGTCCCAAACTGCTCTTAGTGCACACACAGTTTTATGGTTGCTGTAAGTATTATTTCAGCGACCTTAGACTTGCAAAGAAAGGGTTTATTTGGCTTTTTTCTCAATTTTAAAATGTTTTCTTACAAAATGTCCAGAGTTCTTAAAGGAAGCATTGCTGAATTTACTTTCCATGAAAATTCAGCACTACTGAATTTTAGTTTCATGATGGTCTCTTAAATACAACTATCTCCAACTATCTCTGTGTAGGTTTTTTTTTTTGTTGTTTTTTTGGGGGTTTTTTTTTTGTTTTTTTGTTTTTTTGGGGGGTTTTTTTTGGTNTTTTTTGGGGGGTTTTTTTTGGGGTTTTTTTGGGGGGTTTTTTTTTTTGTTGTTGTTGTTTTTTTTGTTTGTTTTTTTGGTGTTTTTTTGTGTTTTGGTGGGTTTTTTGGGTTTTTTTTTGGTTTTTGGTTTGGTTTGGTTTGGGTTTTTTTTATTTTTTTTTGTTCCAAGGGAATCACTAATCACCATCCCTGGAATTGCTAAAAAAACCTGAAGATGTGGCACCAAGGAACGAGGTTTAGTGTGATCAAAGCAGTTAAGGGTTGGACTTGGTGTTCTCAGAGGGCTTTTCCAGCTATAACCATTCTATGATTCCAGGATTCTTCCATTTTTCACCTGAGGAGTTTTTGCTAGATATATAAATACTGCACAAAATTCCCTAAAGAGAAGTGCTAAAGCTCTGAGAGCTCCCATCATCCTTCTAAAATAAGGAAAACTGGAAATAAGGAAAATTCCTGTTAAATCTCCAGTTGTCCAGTGATTTAGTAATTCCATGTGGAATGGCCTTTCTTGCCATCCTGATTTCTGCAGTTATAAAGTTACAGGTTTGGGATCTTTTGAAAGCCAAATACAATATTGTAAAAAAATTAAACACAAACACTCACAGACCCTTTTCTTCCACTGAACAGGGAAAAAAAAGAACCAACTTCCTGGTGAATCCTGTTGATTTGAGGCTGTTAATGGATTCCACATTGATGGACAAAACAACCTGACACTCTGAGCAGGCAGGATCCCTCTGCAGTTGTTCCACACACTGATTTGGTCTGACAGCTCCCTAATTCTGATGAGGTGAGAGTGAGGAGATTATGGGGAGAAATCCCTCATCTCCCTGCAGCAATCTTGGGAGTCAAATTATCCCTTTCATGTGCCCAGTGAAAGATTGCAGCCCAATGAGCGAGAGGAGCATTTCTTCTTCCTGTGCTGACACCCAGCTGATGATCTCAGGACACTGATTATCTCGGCACATTAATGAAATGAGTCTCCCAGGATATTCCTGCATGCTGTTCCCATTATTCCAACAGGGAAAAAAAAAAAAAGGCAGGAGTGGGCTCAGTGGTTTCCCCACCATAACATCAAAGCCTGGAATCAAACCCAGATCCCAGCCCGTGCCTGAGCAACGTGTTCTGAAGTGTCAGGAAGTGATCCCTAAAGTTCCTGGAGCTTTGTTGTGACACCATCCACCTCCCTGCACGGTTAGCCAAACCCAATGGGTGCTGTGTCAATTAAAAAAATATACAGCCCTGGGAATGACAAGGACTGAGATGGGTGGCTCTCCAGGGAAAATGCCCTTCTGGAAATATCCCACCAAAAAGAGCGCTGAGGACACAGTTCATCTGCTGTTTATTTGGCTCCCAGCATTATCTAGATGAAACGTGCAGTAAATAAAGAAAAAAAAAACTTTCTTTTTAAAAAACACCTTCTCATCTCTGTGATTATTCCAAGTTCTTTACAACAGCTCCAGGATTTGAGGCACCCCTGTAAAACATTTCGATCAGGCTGTGCCAGCTATTTATTTGTGTCACCAACAGGAACATTCAAAAGCGATTAAAGCAAAAAAAGACGAGAGAAAGAAAAGATATGAGAAAATGGCATCGCTGTGACCGCTGAGAGACTCAGCTTTTAACTTGTCAAAAAAGTCAAAAACTGCCATGAATGTTTACTGAAAAAACAGGGAGCATGCAAAAAAAAAAAAAGAAAAAAAAGAAAAAAAAAGAGAATTCATCTTGTGCTCTGAGCTATAAAATTACAGCGGCCGGGGATGGGAGGGCTGGGGGGCCCCTGCAGGATCCCTGCAATTACAGCCAGCCAGGGCTGGTGATGGCCGTGACAACTTACATATGAAAGGTTTGACAGTGCTGTGGATGTGCTTGTGCTGCTTGAGGCCCGAGGAGGTGGCGAAGGTCTTGCCACAGTCGGGGCAGGCGTGGGCTCGTGCCCCCACGTGCTGGGAGCGGATGTGCCGCTGGAGGTTGCTGGGGTCCGTAAACACCTGCGGGGCAAAAACGCCGTCAGGACGGGGGGAACAGCAGGAGGAGAGGAGCCTACATGTGAAAAACTGGTTTTGTTAGGGTTTTATCCAGTGCTGCTTATTGCTTGAGGAGTGTGGGTGCACAGGTGGGAACAGGGGATGGAAGAGTTCAGTTTGTGCTCT
>PYHW01009883.1:1221726-1232442 GCA_013186435.1 Turdus rufiventris
CTCCTCTCAGGCTAGGAATCCTCCATATCTGATGCCAGGAATCCTGCACATCTTGGGCCAGAAATCCAGCTCCTCTCAGGCTGGCAATCCTGCATCTCTCACACATTTCAAGTCCTAATCATCCATCTTTCAGCCAGTAAATGCTGCACATCTCAGACCAGGAATTCTGCACATCTCAGGGAATCAAGGGAAGGAAATCTGCATGCTTTGCTTCCTTTGGGACAGGTTAACAGGAGTTACAAACACTACTCTCAATGTGAATTCCAAAAAAAACCAAAAACCAGCTCACATGGAATCTGCTCCTGCTGACACCCTACACACAGATATGAAACAATTCCTACAGAATTGTAAAGCATGGCTGTATTTTTACAGAAACATTAAAGCTGAACACAACTGGAAAATCCTGCCAGTCTTCATTAAATGCCATAGGGGAAGATACTCCCTGGGCATTTCCAGAGAGATGAGGGGTTCAGGATCCCAGGAACATGTCAGCCTTGGTCACCCAACACCCAAAACTCCTCCCTTGGAGCACCAACCCTAATCCCAACCAGATAATTCATATTCATGGGCATGCCCCTCATAAATTGCCAACCCACTCATTTGAAAGCAGCAATATTCATTTTGCTCAAGAAATGGTGCTTTTAAAATGACCAGATTTTAACACACACAAAGTAACACAAGCCTTTCATATGCACATCCAAAAATACGCTGCTGTTAACTGTGATTTATGAGTTTATTTCCAGCAAATATGGTCAAGCTAATATGCTGTTTAGAGGCAAGTACCTACTGGGATTAGCAAAACATTTATTTATTTAGTCAGCTGCTAAATGCTCAATTTCAGGTCCCCAGTGGCATCCTTGATCTCATCTGTATTAACTTTGAAAAATTCTAAGACCATCCAGGCACTCTGAACGGGTTTATTTTGTGTTTTAGAGACTTTAAACTTGGCAGATGGATGGGGGAGAGACTGATGGGGACATTTCCTCCCCACCAATCCACCAGCATGTCAAAGGCTGAACAGGGATGCTGCTGACTCTCTTTCCCCTTGTAAAAAAAAACCAAAAAACCCCTCAACTTTATATTACTTATCCCAAAATATTGGGGCAAAAAAGGCAAAAAAAACCAAGGCCACAGTGGCAGTTCAGACCCCCATGGAGCCAGGAATACACAAAGGGTACAAATAGGATACAACACAAAAGGTTATTTCCTAGCTAACATAAAAATTAGAGAGCACTGGAAGCTAAAGAGGACAGAGCTCCTGACACCAATGGATAAAAGAATTGGAATTTTTACTAAAACCCATAATCTTGAAAACATTTGAGGGAAGTTCTCCTTGTCTTGTCAGGTAAATGAAGAAAATTTCAGCCTCTTATTTCTGATGAGGGTACCCAGTGTAGAGGTGATGCCACACTGGGCTGAGAGGATCCCACAGAAATCCCAGAATACATCCCAAATTCTGCACCTCCCAAGCCCCTTTCCATGACACAGGGAATGCTCTGTGGGCTTCACCTTTCTCTGCATTTTTTTTAAATAGATTTTTTCCCCCCCTCACTTCCTCACCCAGATCAAAGAGCTGAAAGTATCAATGCAATTAAGTTCAAAGTGACAAATGCAGGTTTTTAAATGTTAAACTGAAGTGAAACAGCCCTTGCACGGGCTTTAACCTCGAGGTTTTTGCTGTGCTCAGGCAGAGCCTGACAGGGGAATGCCAGTTCTCACAGTTTTATAGCAAACCTTGTGGTGCACGGGGTTTGTTCACCCAAGAAGGCAAAAGAAATGAGGACGTGAGAACTTCAGCCTCCGGTAAACACAGAAAACTCTGCTTTTATAGAGTTTTATAAAGGTTTTTATCAAGGTTTAGGATGCAAAGAAACACAATCTTAAAGTGATTTTAAAAAAACCCTCAGCTTTTAAAGCTGGCTCCTAATATTTAACTATTTGAGTCTCATTTTGCTGATGAATCAGAGAGCTCCAAGATCGCTGTGTTAAAGCTGCATTTCATTACTACCACATTCTGCTTAAAAAAATTCAGAATTTCAGTTAAAACCTGAGTTAAAATATGTTCCCTTTAAAAGAGAAGTTTAGTTCTTGTTTAGAGTTGCCAGATAATCATAATAATAACTGAATAATTGTTGCAAATTTTAAAACGAGCTGAATATCCAATCTCCCTTTTTTCCTTTTCACATCACTGTCGCAAGAACGTTTGGTGGACCCAAAGAAAATTAAATTTTTGATTGGAATAGAGTTTTTAAATTGATCCTGCCAGATCAAATAGGAGCTTCTGCCATATTATGAGTTCTTGGGGCATCGACACCTCTTTAAACCCACTCATCTCAAGTGACCAAGAGCTACATTTAAAAGAAGCCTTCATGCACATTTTGACTGAATTAATATTGGTGTTTTTTCCTCCAGAAAAAGAGCAGATGGTGGAAAGATCCTACCAGATCTCTCAGAAAAGAACCCTTAAACTTCAACCACCAGCCCTTGGGTGCTGCTAACAACAGGCAATGGAAAGCACCAGGCTGCGAAATCAAGGTGGAATAAAACACTGCCCAACAGCCACAGAGGGTCCCAAAGTGAACATTCCTAAACCTTGGAGGGAAAGGAAAGGTTTCTATGGAGAAGGGAAAGGCTGATCCCAAAAGGAACTGTCCTAAACCTATGGAGGAAGGAAGGGTTTCTATGGAGAGGGGTTCATCCCAAAAAATAACTCTCTGAAATGTTATGGAGAAAGGAAAGCTGTCTATGGGGAAAGGAAAGGTTTCTATGGAAGAAGGAAAGGTCTATTCCAGAAAGAACATTCTGAAATGTTATGGAGAAAGGAAAAGTTTCTGTGAAGAAAGGAAAGGCTGATCCCAAAAAGAACATTCCTAAAGCCTATGGAGAAAGGAAAGGTTTCTATGGGGAAAGGAAAGGTTTATCCCAAAAAGAACATTCCTAAAGCCTATGGAGGAAGGAAAGGTTTCTATGGAAAAAGGAAAGGTTTATTCCAGAAAGAACATTCTGAAACGTTATGGAGAAAGGAAAGGAAAGGTTTATCTCAAAAAGAACATTCATAAAGCCTATGGAGGAAGGAAAGGTTTCTGTGGAGGAAGGAAAGGTTTGTATGGAAAAAGGAAAAGTTTCTATAGAGGAAGGATACGTTTCTGTGGAGGAAGGAAAGGTTTCTGTGGAAAAAGGAAAGGTGTCTATGAAGGAAGGAATGTTTCTATGAGAAAGGAAAGGTTTCTATGAAAAAAGGAGAAGTGTCTATGAAGGAAGGAAAGGTTCCTGTGGAGGAAGGAAAGTTTTCTATGGAAGAAGGACAGGTTTGTATGGAGAAAGGAAAGGTTTCTATGAGGAAGGAAAGGTTTCTATGGAAAAAAGAAAAGTTTCTGTGAAGGAAGGGAAGGTTTCTATGGAGGGAGGAAAGGTTTGTATGGAGTTTGGAGGAAGGAAAGGTTTCTGTTTAGGAAGGAAAGGTTTCTATGGAAAAAATAAAAGGTTCTGTGGAGGAAGGAAAGTTTTCTAAGGAAGAAGGAAAGGTTTCTATGGAGGAAGGAAAGGTTTCTATGCAAGAAGGAAAGGTTTCTATGCAGGAAGGGAAGGTTTCTATGCAGGAAGGAAAGGTTTGTATGGAGAAAGGAAAAGTTTGTATGGAGAAAGGAAAGGTTTCTATGGAAAAAGGAAAGGTTGATCCTTTCAGCCCTCCCCGGCCGCCCATCACCCCGTTTGTCCAGGCCGCAGCGGGGAGGCCAGCGCTGGTCTGGGTGTGTGGGTACCTGTATTTATTGGGGAACATCCTCTCACAGTCCTTGCACTCGTAGCCCTGTCCATCTCCCAGCCCTTCCTGCTTGATGTCGTCGCTGAGGCTCTCGTACAGGGCCCCCACGGCGCTGCAGCCGTACTTCTTGTGGCGCCGCAGGTCCAGCTTGGACTGGAACAGCTCATCGCAGTCCTCGCAGCGGAACGAGGGCTCCTCTGCAACACACACAGCAACCCATGGTCAGCCCTGCCCCGGGAAACACCACCAGCCTGGGCTGCTGCACCCAGCGAGCAGCAGAGCTCCCCCAGCCCAGCAAACCAACAAACCAAGAGAGAATTTGCAAGTGCGAGGGGAGAGAACCCAAGGGAGGCTGTGCCAGCAGCTGCTTTCACTTTAAGCATTAAGAGGAAAAAAAAAAAATTAGATCATACAACCAGAGATCTTGTTTTCTTTGTGTTTTGGCCTCTGCTGAGATGGAGAGACCTGCAGGGATTGGGAGAAACACAAAATTCTGGGCTCGTTCCGGAGTGCTGCGCTCGTCTGCAAGGAGGGGTTTGAAATTATGAATGGGTTTTGCTCAGAGAGGATGCCAGGGAAAAAAGGAACAAGCCAGACCCGCATAAACACAGATAGTGAGAAAAGCAAACTGCCACAGCACAAACCTGGAGGAGCTTCTTTCTAAGAAATTGCCTGTCTAATGTTCTCCTCTCAGTTTTCCACTGCAGGAGCTCAGGGCTCCATCAGCCCGAGGAGTCCCAGCCCAGAGCACCATGGAAGGAAGAGCAGGAAGCCAAAGGCTTTGTTGCCGTGCTCTTTGCTTCTTTTTTCCCCCTTTTTTAATATACATATATTTTAGAAGTTCTAATGCACATAATAAATTACTGCAGTCAAGGTCAAACAAATTAAAAAGAGGGCAGCTATTATTAAGTTTACAAGGCAGCATCCTGACCACGGTGCCAAGCCAAACAATCAGCTCGGAGCTGTAAATTTTCCAGGAGAACAAGCTCTGCGAGGGAGTTGGGATAGCTCTGGGTTTCTCCACCCTGCCACAGAAGCTTTTCCAGCCCCCTCTGAGTCACTGGAGCCGTGTTTCCCTGTCCTCCCCTACCCTCTTCCTCCACGCTCTGCCTGCTTCTCTTTTTCTGCTGGTTTCCCTGCCAGGAGGAGCAGCGTGTAGGGAGTGTGTTATCTCCCAAGGAGGAGTGGGAATATTCTGAGAGCTGCAGCCGGGGTGATGCTGTGCTGGAGCTGATCCATCCCTGCTCTGGGGAGAGGGGATTTTGGGGTGGAATTTGCCCACTCTCATATTCTGGGACAAACCTCTGCTTTGAAGTTCCTCCCTTGCACTTTTTTACCCCAAATTTTGCACAACTGCACTTTAAGGCCTGGAATGGTGTTTTATATAAATCAGGGTTAATTTTGTTATGAGTGTTCCCACCTGGGTACTCACATCCCATCTCCCCTTCTCTGCTTAAACCCGAGTTTAAAACTGAGCAAGGCAAGGTCCCAGAGGCTGCAGCAGCAGCGATGTGGGCAGAGGAAACCCTCTGCACCCTCTGCACACCTACACGGAAAGTATTGACATGGGAAAAGTCTAACCCAGCTGAAAAAGAAAGTATCACCAAAAATGAGCCAGCAGAGCCCTGCCAGGGCTCCCACAGCAGGCAGGGATGATCCCACAGCAGGCAGGGATGATCCCACAGCAGGCAGGGATGATCCCACAGCAGCCAGGGATGATCCCACAGCAGGCAGGGATGATCCCACAGCAGGCAGGGATGATCCCACAGCAGCCAGGGATGATCCCACAGCAGCCAGGGATGATCCCACAGCATCTCCTCAGCCCTGCACAGCGCAGGGCTGCAAGGAGAAATAAAATCCAGCCCGTCAGCAAAGGGATTTTGATTAAAAAAGAAGAGCCGAGGGAAGAAAATAGCCACTCGTTCTCGTTTCAGCTCGTTTTGAGAGTTTGCACACTGTGAAATTGGTGGCTGCAGCCTCACCATGAGGTGGGACAGGCCCTGCTCTGCTCCTCAGAGAAATTCTCTTTAGTGCCTTTTGTAGAATGTGTACCTCGTGTGTTTTGTGTCCCTGCTCTTCACCTCAGAGAAATTCTCTTTAGTGCATTTTTTAGAATGTGTACCTCATGTGTTTTGTGTCCCTGCTCTGCTCCTCAGAGAACTTCTCCCCACTGCATTTTGTAGAATGTGTACCTTGTGTGTTTTGTGTCCCTGGGGAGGGAAAGTTGGCAATCAGGACACCAGTAACAGCAGTATGGAGAGACTCTGTATCACCTACCATTAAAATAATCAAAATTACTTTTTATGAGTGAAAAGAAGAAGAAAAGTGCAGCATCAAACTGCAGAGACGTGGAAGTGCTCTGGTGAGGAGTTTCTGCACCTCAGAGCCAACATTTCCCCTCTTTGCTCTCCTGTAAATGCAGCAGTGGCTCAACCAGGAAGGAATTTTTGGAGGAGTGACTGAAATCCTCCAGGCTGGAAGCCCCAGGTCCCTTCAGCTCCTGACAAGCTCCTACCAAACTCCAGTATCCCTCAAACTCCACCTGAAAACACTTGGAATCTTGGAATGGAATGGAGGAAAGAGATTTTTTTTTCCCCCTTCTTTTGACTTCAGAGAAAATGCAACAAAATTCCTTCTCCAATTCCAGGTGGAATTCTTCCTGCCTCAGTTTGAGATTTACATGATTAATTGCAGCTTATTTCTCCCAGAAATCCTCTCTGGGTTTGGAAAAGCAGCCATGGAGAGTCAGTTCCTCCATCCCTGGCTGAAGCTGGAGCAGTGACCCCTCCCACAGCACACCCTGACCCTGCCCTGCCTGCTCTGACTGTGACAATGACACGTTTTTGTCCTTTCTGTGAGCTTAGAGAGCAGGGAAATATCTTAGTGAAACACATTAATAGCCTCAAGAATATTCTAGAGAAGAGATTTTGCTTCTAATTCACCACATCCTTTGCCAGCTCTCACCCAAATCACACACCATACAAGAGGACATCAAGCACAGAAGCTTTTCCACAGGTGGAAGGATGGAAGGTAGGGAAATCAATTCCTGTGCTTCAGAGCAGCTGGGCTTGGAAAAAGAAATTTGGATTGAAAGGAGACTTAGAGAACTGACAAAAATATGATTAAAAACTTGTAACCACGTGTTATTCATGTTGCCACTGGTTGTAAATCCTGTTTTGATGCTCAGACAGGTTAAAGAGAGGAAAAGCTGATCGGGTGGGAGAGCAGCAGTGGCTGCCCTGGATCCCTGGAAATGTTCGAAGCCAGGCTGGAGGGGGATTGGAGCACCTGGGACAGCAGGAGGGATCGGATCATCCCTCAGCTCCCTTCCAGCCCAAATCATTCCATGCTGATTTATCCATATTCCTCTGGAATCCCCAGTTCTGAGCTCCAGCAGATCCCAGGGCAGACTCCTCAACAAATCCACTGCAGGTGAAGGACCTGAGCCTGGCTTAGGAGCAGAGCATCCCCTACAAAACCGAAACCTAAACCAGCACGGAGGCTGAACCGAGACCTGCTCTTGATTCTGTGTCTGTAGCAGACTCCTCTTTGTAGGCTCCAGGTTTGCTCAACTGCTCCTTTTTTTTTTCCCTCCTGTAAGTACCAAAAATAAAAAGGTCGCCTTTCAAAACAAGTTCTCATTAAAGTTTTCCCCTTTCTTTAAGCATCACAAATGAAAATGTTGCCCTTCACAAAGGTGTGTGACAGGGAGAAGGGGCTGCAAAGAAAAGAACAGCCCCAGTTACACCGAAATTGCTGCCTGCTCTCTGTGTCGTGTTTGTCAAATCCGTGGTTATGTGTGCCTATCTGAAGTTCCATCAGTAACACTCAGGACAAAGCAGGAATGCAACAGAAAAATAAATCAGTGCCTAATAGCTTTCAGAGAAACCAAGGGGAACACAATTATGTGGCATCTACATGCTAATCTACCAGACTCGAATCTCAAAGGAGTTCAAGTGCCCTACTCAAAATTCCTGCAGTGATAAGGGGTCTGCTGTGTTTGGCTGGGGTTGAGAGGAAAGATTTTTATGATAATTATCTTTGTGTGGAACGATTTTGCATTTTCTCTCCTGTTAATTCCGAAGTGAGCTGGGGGTGCGAGGCAGCAGGAAGATAGCCCTGCTGAAAGTAAAAAAGTATTAAGGAGTCAAATATTTAATGTTGGCCTGGCATAATTTGACAGCAATTATGCAGCAAAAGCACTAGACAGTTACCAGGAAGATCCAGAGAAATGTTCTATAATGGCAGAGATGGAAAACAAGGAGCACTTTTTGCTTGTTCACATAAAAGCCTGTTAGAAACTGAAATGCGGAACAGCAGTGAGTTTTCATTCAGATTTCTCCTTGACATCAAAAAAAAAAAAAAAAGGTTCAAAAATTATTCCTCTCTGTGTGTTGGTCTTGAGAAAATCATTAACCTTTTTTTTTTTTTTTTTGGGTGGGGGGAGAGCAGTGAAAAAATAGTGCAAATACCACATTTCACCTGCAGCCCTTCAGCAAATGAACTTCCAGCAGCACAAATCCTCAAACTATCCCATTTTCCAGAAATATTGGAAACTAATTGTGCAGGATTTTATTGCAAATTATATTTATCAGAAAATATACTTATGTACAGGTAAAAGAAACTAAATGTATTGTGGGATGCCCAGAGAGAGCTCCAATTTCATAAATTAATTTTATAGAGTGTTGTCTCCAACTACTAATTTAAAAAAACCTGGTAAATGAGAATGTATTTAGAGAAACAAATCACTGAATAATAATGTTGGGCACATCCTTCCCAGTTTTCCTGAGATTGCTTCCTTGCACAGTGTCTGTAGTGTCAGAGTCTGGGATGAATGTGGGAAAAGGCATCCTAAGAGAGGAAAATCACTGCTGGGAGCACTTTTAGATTTTTAGGACACTCCACGTGTGTGTCCAGCTTCCTGCTCACTGCAGAGAAAGATGAGGTGTCCTTATTCCAGCAATAATAATTTTAGTGATGGCTCTTCCAGCCCTGCCTGGACCCTCCTTTTCCAGATTCCCTAAATCCTTCCAGGATGGTGTTTGCCAAGCCTTGGGAGGGTTTGGCTGTTTTTATTCCACCCAAAGGTACCTCTGATCACACCCAAACCCACAAAGAGAAGGGAAAGAAGCTGCTTGAGGCTGATAAAAACTCAGTATTGTGGACTGAGCCTCTGTCACCAGGGAGAGAGTGAAAATGAGCACAGAATCCTGCCAGTGACAGAAGGGGCAGGTCCTGGCTCAGGTTTTGCCCCAGGTTTGGAGGGTGCCAGCAGTGCCAGGGGTGCTTACCTTCCATGCTGGGTGCCATGTTCCCAAGGGAATAACCTCCTTCCTTCAGGCACACCAGGAGCTCTTCCCCCGGCTCAATCTCTTTAATAACTTTATAATAGACCTGGGAATCACAAACAGAACAGACACGTTAAATATGCAAAGCCTTGCGTTTTATATTTTAACCAATAGCTCAAATTACTGCAGCTAATAGGGGAGGCTGTCCCTTGATTTGAGATAATTGCTGCTCAGAGCTCGTTTTCCTGCCTTTATTTGACTCTTTGGGTGTCAGAGTTTCACAGGGTTTGGACAATAAAAAATATTTTGGGTAACAGCCTCTCTCTCTCAAATTACAACAAATCTTCCCTTTTTTTTTTTTTTTCTGTCCTCCTATGAGCTCAGTGGTTGTCACAGTGAAGGGAAAATTAAACTGATGGCATTGTCACATTTAAGGCTCTGCTCTCCGAGCCAAAATCGGCCCCATGATTAGAGCCAAATTGTCACATCTCCACAGAATGATTCTGTTGATTATTCTCCCCCACAGCCCAGACCTGAGCCCTAAACACAGCCCTGAACCACTTCAGGTGAGCAGTGTGCCCACATTCTGAGCTCCTGTCTGAGCGCAGACCCTGGACCTTCCAAAATGTCCTCTGCTCACCTCCTGGACCTTGTCATTGCACCAGGAGAAAACCCCAAACAGCAACAGGATTGAGGATTCTTCACTGCTCTACCCCTCAGAACCCAGGGCAGGGGGTCCAGGGACAGCTGGGTCACACCTGAGCAGATCCCTGTGGCCTCATTCCCTCCCCTCCAGGAGCTCCAAGGCTTTTGTCCTGAGGAAATTCAGTGTCCCCCAAATGTTTTCCAAACTTTTGGAGTACACTGGACCCTGTCCTGACACAATATCATAAGAATTTACCTGATAACAGTTATTAACTTCCAGGTTTTCTTAGCACTGTGTTTAACAACAATCCAAGAAATTCTTTTTTGGGGTAAAAACCACATTTCACCCAGAATAATTCCCTACATTTGCTGCCACTCTGCTTCTGCCTGCTTGTGTTTATGGGGAAGGAACACACACAACTCCTCAATTCCAGCCTGGGTTGCATTAATTGTGTCACCACGGTGCATTTCTCTTCCCAGAGTCCCTTTCCCTCCCTCCCTGGCAGGAACACGAGGCTTTGACAGACCCTGGCCCCAGGCCCCGGAGCAGCAGCTGCCCGGGATGCTCCCAAAATTGTCGTCCCTGTCCCGGAGCTGCGGGGAGGTGCGATCGCAGGGAGAGGGATGAGATTCCAGGGATGGGCGTGTGACAGGGACAGGGGCCATCATTCCCAGAGCTGTGGGGACATGGGACATCATTCCCAGAGCTGTGGGGACAGGGGACATCATTCCCAGAGCTGTGGGAACAGGGGACATCATTCCCAGAGCTGTGGGGACAGGGAACATCATTCCCAGAGCTGTGGGGACAGGGGACATCATCCCTAGAGCTGCAGGGACAGGGGACATCGCCCCAGAGCTGTGGGGACAGGGGACATCATCCCTAGAGCTGCAGGGACAGAGGACATCGCCCCAGAGCTGTGGGGCGAGGGAAAATCACTCCAGAGCTGCAGGGACAGGGGATATATTACTCCAGAGCTGTGGGGAGAGGGGACATCATTCCCAGAGCTGCAGGGACAGGGG
>PYHW01009883.1:1242186-1252965 GCA_013186435.1 Turdus rufiventris
GTACCACACAGAACCTGCCCAGAGCCCAGGCTGCACCCAGCCAGCCCACATCCCTCTGCTGCCATGGCCCAGGACCCTCAGGAAATGGCCTAAAGGGGGTCATCAGCTGCTCTGAGTGCTGCAGGAGCAGTTCCAGAGGCAGGGCAGCCCCTGGGCCAGCTCAGCCCCCGGTGGCCAACACCTCTAATTAAAGATCAGGTTCACACGCTCGCACTCCTCGCCGATGGTCTCTATCAAAGTTCTTTCACAGCTCAAAAGCACCGAGGAACAGCAGCAGGCACCCAGCACTATCTGCAGTATCTGCTCTTCTGTCAAACGTTCTCACACAGAATCATATTTTAAGTATCTCCTCCCTCCCCTGCTGCCCCCACCTGAGAAAACTCCGGAAAAACAAATTGAAACCTTTTACCACATCTTCTTCCAGTTCAGACCAGAAGGGAAATCAGAAATTTCCTCTGGCGAAATTCTGCAAACCAACTGTTTACAAGCCTTTGTCAGTAAGTAANAACAAAAAACAAAAAAAAAAAAAAAAACCCCAAACAAAATCAAAATGATTCCAGTTTGAAAATGCTCCTGGGATCCTCAGGGAGCATTGGTTTTTCTGTGTTCTTTTGAAGAACCT
Source organism: Turdus rufiventris (assembly GCA_013186435.1). Taxonomy (NCBI): domain Eukaryota; kingdom Metazoa; phylum Chordata; class Aves; order Passeriformes; family Turdidae; genus Turdus; species Turdus rufiventris. The sequence continues at coordinate 1,242,809 of PYHW01009883.1, forward strand.
GTGCTCTAGGACAGGTGGAGAAGGAAAATGGAGGCAAAAAGTTTTGGGAATGGGCAAATTAAAGATCCCAGATGGAAGCACAGAGGGATTCACCTCAGCTACCCCCAGCCACCCACCTGGGGATGCTCTTACCACAACAGGCATCTATTAAATCTGTTTATTCACAATTAAAACCAGAACTAAGTCACTCCCCATCCTGGACTCAGCAGCAGCTTTAATCACAAAACAATCCACCCATTTTCTTGGCCAGGTAAAGGCTGACACCAGATATTCAGTGCCAACAGCAAAAAAAAAAAAAACCCAAAGATGCCACGGGAAAAAAAAAATCAGAAAATTTGGTGTAATTATTAGCAGGACTCTGACTTGGTGGAGCTGACACAGAATTTCTGCCTGTGCTGTCTGCTCAGGCTGGCTCTGTATCAGTGGAGACGTCTCTCCTGAGGGTCGTTTGGCTTAGACATTTAAAGATGTTGTCAGAGGGAACAGAGAGGTGAAAAAAATGGTGAGAGGATACTGGAGAGGAGAAAACAAAATAAAATCAGTTTATAATTAGCAATTGGTGCTGGTTTTGCAAGCCTAGAACCATCATGTGCTGCTATTCCAGTCAGTTTTGGGGAATGCATTTCACCTCCTTGATCCCTTTGGCTCTGAGGCCTAGCATCCTTGCCCCACAGAGCTGCAGGAACAAGATTTGTCCCTTTTTCTTTGTCCCCAGCAGTCTGGGACAGCCCCTGCCCTGGAGAAGTGCTGGAAAAGCAGATTTTCATCTGGCCTGCAGCCTGCAGACACGCTCAGAAAGTTAATTATTGTGGGAGCACTTCCTCTGGCTGCTCTTCCATTTTATCCCTCCCACCCCATCATGGATTTCTCCCCACTTCTTTTTTCATCACTGAACACGCCAAAACTTCAGTTCATCTTTTCTCCTTCTGCTGCGGATGGTGACTTCAGTTTTTATTTATTAACCCACGGCACCTCCCAGCACTTTTGTCTTCAAATCCAACAGCTCATCTAAGAATTCCCAATTCCCCTTCCCTTCCCTGCCAGTAACAGTGCCATGATCTTGTCTCATGGAGTCATTCTCTGGGTTTCACAGAACTGTCCTTGCTCTGAAGTCCCCCAGCCTCCTCCTCTCCAGTCTGTCCCCTCCAAACAAATGCACCTTCATGTCCCTGGGATTACAGGGATTTGAGTGGCCCTTTGCAGAGACACGGATTTGGGATGCAGAGCCAGAGCTGTGCTTCAGACCCATCCCCAGCCAGCCAAAAGGAAATTGTTGTCATGTTCCAGGGCTCAATTTGCAGCTTTATCTGCTGTCTGCCGAGCAGCGCTCGGGCTTTGGATCCAACAGGCTCCTTGATCTCGCGGAGGCTCCGCTCCGTAATTTATTAACATCAGAAATGCTGAGTTATGGGGCAGAAGTTATGGAAAAATCCTCTCGAGCGTTTACAATTTTTTTTGCACATCATTTGAGGTTTCCTGCCCCTCTAATTTGTGGGCTCTCTGTTGGGTTGTTTCTTTCACGTTTTAATGGGCAGTGTCCAAGGTTTGGCCCCGGCAGAGGTGTGCCGGGGGGCTGGAATGCCTGCGGATCTGTCGTCAGTTGGCTTAATGGATTCCTAGTGTGCATGGAGAAACGGAGCAACCAGGAGTTTGCCATCACTGACCCAGCGTCCTGTTGCTATAACATCCCTCCCCAGAAGCCCAGAGTGTAATAAACCTTCTCATCCCATGGTCGCAGAATCTGCCTCTGACAGCTTGGCTGATGTGCGCATTTTATTTGGCAGGAGTTGGAGATTTTTTCCTTTTTTTCCCCCCTTTTTTTTTGCTTTAATGACCCACGAGCTGATTTAGAGCAATAAACTGTTGCCATGAAGTTTTGTTGTGTTTCTTTTAAATAAAGGGAAGGGAGGGACTGCTGCAATTTATGACTTTCAGAAGTAACTGAAACAGAAAGTCCATTCTTGCCATGAAATGAAGAGAAAAAGACTTCATCCAGAGAAACACCTCTGTCAATGTGTAGACATGAAGCCTAGATGAACTCATAAATTCAGCACTCTGCCTGCAATTAAGCAGGCTTCCTGGTGATTTGACAAAGAGGTAATGAGAAACGTGTCAGACAAAAACAGGTCATAGCACTGGAAAGTGCTGGGAAGAGCAGCTGAGCCAAACCCAACTCGTCTGCTCAGGGCCGCAGGAAAAGCTCGGAGTGTACTCAGGGACAGCTGCTCTGAGTGATGTACAGCAAACTTCTCGTGCCAATGGAAGGTCCTGGAAGGAGCTCCCAGCTCCAGATAAAGAGGGAAGAGGCTGCAGAGCTTTCAGCACCACCCTGCCTGAGATGGTCACACCCTCATCCTGGACAGTGCAGGTCCTAAGGGCTGCTGAATGGTTGCAGGATCACAGAGCTCAGTTCATCTCCCTGGTTCTGTGAGCAGGATCCTGTCCCCTGGAGTGTCCTCACCCATCCCATCCCATCCCATCCCATCCCATCCCATCCCATCCCCTCTGTGGGCACACTCTGGGGTTCCCAGGACCCACCACCTGCAACAAAACCCCAGCACATCCAAACACTGGGAATGCCCAGAGGGGAGGAAAACAAATCTTGACAGTTCTCCTCCTTCAAACAAGAACATTTCTGCTTCTTCCAAACTGAGCCTAGAGCTGGGAGAACCATGAGGAAACCCAGCTGGATTGCACTGGGGTTGGTGATGCCAGGCAGAGGCTGCTGAGCCCAATGACACTGTGGAGCCAGGTGACACTGCCAAGCCTGGTGACACTGTGGAGCCTGGTAACATTGCTGAACTTGGTGACAGTGTTGAGTTTGGTGACACTGCGAAGCCTGGTGACACTGTGGAGCTTGGTGACACTGCTGGCTTTGGTGACAGAGTTGAGTTTGGTGACAAAGTTGAGTTTGGTGACACTGCAGAGCCTGGAGCCGCTGCCGGCAGAGCGCTGCTGCAGCCGATGAGAGACAAATCCAGGTTTTAAAAAAGCTTTAAAAAGTTTTTGAGCTTCCACTCCCACCCAAGCCACACGTCTGGAGTGGGAATTTTCCACTGGTGTGTGCATTTCTGAGCTGTTGCTGGGCTGCTGCATCCTCTGGCTCCATGAAGGGTCTGGAGGAAAATCATCCCAGGCTGATCCTGGGACATATTTCTGTCACAAGAAATAACCTTCTCATTCTTTTTTTCCGCACCACATCTAAAGCACACGAGGAATCACATGAAAAAAGGCTGTTTTCTCCCAAAAATCCCTGTCCAGGTTCCAAGCAGAGGAGCCTGGATGGCTCACAGGAGCTTGGGAAGCCAGGCTGGATTTCTGAATCCAGCAGAGCCTTTTGAAGGGTTGCCCACTCTTAACTGCTCTTCCCTTACAGAGTGAGTATTTCCCAAGTGTCTGCTCTGCATGAGGATAAAAAGGGCTGGAAAAAGCTGCAGAGTCACTGCTGTGTCCTTCAGGCACTTCACATTCACTCCAGCTGAAGGAACATCAGACCTGACCCTACACACAAAGCTTCAGGAGGAACCAACAGCAGCAAGAAGCAGACAGGACATCATTTACATTAAATTTACATTCACACCTATTAAATACAATCTCCAGGAAAGCATCTCCTCCTCTCCACAGCAGAGCCACCACAGATACACGGCAGAGCAATGGGGCAAAGTGGAGAAATCAAGAAATTGTAAGAAAAATCCACCCTGGTTCTGCTTTCCCTCCCCTGTACCTATAATTCCTTCTATTCCCACCTTGGAGATGCAGTTTTGCTGCCCAGAAAATACCCAGAATGACACAGGGTACCACCGAAGGTGCTGCCAATGCTGATTCCTGTTGATGCACAAAACCAACCCCACTCCCTCGTTTCTGTCCCCCACTCCCCTCCTCTCTGAGGGCAACCAGCTCCCCTTGCACAGCAACATCCCATCACCACGCAGAAAAACACCGAGTAAAGATGTCAAAACAGAAGACGACTTCCAAGCTGATGGCAGGCATTTATCTCAACAAAAGCTCATTTTTCACCAGTAACGTAATTCATACCACACTGATTTAAATTAAACAGTAAACCATAAAAAACTGTGCTCGAATCAAATCCCAGGGCTGCCTCAGATATTGTACACACGAGGCAAGGAAGGGATTTCAAGTTCTTTGTAATATACACACACAAAAACTTTGAAGCTTTCCTCCGCACTGATAGAGTTCAGGACATCCCTTTTTTGTGTCCTACAGCATTTTGGCTCATTCCTAAAGAATCGTAATTGTGAAGTTCTAAATAGATGAGAAAAAATGGTCACTTGGGAGAAATCCTCTGAATAAAAAAAGACAGAGACTACCACAGGCAGGGGAGGATTTGGAGTCTCAGGACATTTCACTGCACTGGGGAGAGGGAGCAGGAGGTGCAGCAGTGCTGAGCTGTTCCAAGGGGTTAAAACAGACACAAATCACTTGTATCCCAGAGCTTTTGTGCTCATCCAAAATGCTTTAGGGTCTGATTCCTCTGCTGCTCTTTCCAGAGGAGATGTGGGCTAAATTGTCCCCCTAATGACCGGGTGCCAATTAGCCCAGGGGGAGGAAGAGCAGGGCAGCTGTCCTGGCAGAAGGGAGTGGGCACAGAAGCTGAACAGAACTTTATTGTATGAAGATGGAAACATTTTCTAATGGTAATTTGTCCAAGAGCCCTCTTAGCACTGAGGCACAGCTGCTTCCACTATCCATACCCAAAAGGTACTTCTGCCACAGGGAAAACACGGCCAACCTTAAAAATAAATTCTGATCAGCTTCTTGAGCAGCATCCTGGGAGTTCCACTGGGTCAGGATGGATAGAGAGAACTGCTCCTTGCTTTAAATAATTCCTTATTACTCCAGCTTGGTTTTAGTAACACTTTGGGAGAGGAACTGTGGAACACCACGAGTGTGGAGGTCTCTCCAGGGTGATTTATGGACAGCACTCAGTGCCAAACCCATCTGCTGCACTTCACACTCTGGCCAAAAAAGTAGCAGAGCCTTCAGCTGCCCATTCCAGCCTGGCAAAGGCCACTGGAGGTCCCAGCAGCAGAAGACCCCCATGAAATGACATTGTGTGATGGTCTCTTCTGAGCCTCTTCCTTGAGGAGAATCTGAACTGCCACTCCACAGCCCTGGCAAATCCACTGCCACTCCCTGCAAACGCTCTGGGATTACACTGGATCGTTAACAAACTGAAATAAAATCCAACAATGCTTATCTAGGTACCCCAGAGAGAGATGAATTAACTCAGAGAGCTGAGGGGATTGAAGCAGCACTCATTTTCCTTTTAAGTAATAGATTTGAGGATATATGGTCCAAGTTCAAGTAGGAGGGGGACACAGATAAGGAAACCTGTGCCCAGGGGTGTATTTGATGGACACATCTGTGTGTTTCACTCCTGAAAATTGAGTGTTCTTCTTAAAATTTGATACCTGGAGTTACCCTGCAGCCTGGTTCTGCTGGAGGAGCCATGGTTGGACACCTCAGCACAGCACAAATCAAACTTTCTGCCAGGAATGAAAATGGGATACAGAAGTGAAGGGAACCAAAGTTACTGGCAGGGTAGGCTGTAAGCAGTGTAATGTCTGGAGAGGCTGGAAAGATCAGGACTTTTATTCCATGTGTGACTGATGCCAGATGCACCCATCATTGTGTTGGTCTCACTTGTCTTCTCCCAGAGCTTCTGCTTTAGGTGCTGTCAAACAAGGACTGACTGGTACTGAAATACAGCCATGGAAAAAAGGGAATCACCATCAAAAGGTGTGGTTCAGAGCGGCAAGGCAAGCCCCAAGATCACACTCTCCTAGCACTAATTTTAGAAGGTTAATTGAGGATGATTATCCCTCCTTACTTTTCCCATCAGCATGGAGAGCACCCCAGCAATCCAGGAGCACTCACCTGGCTTTAAAAGCCTTGAATTTACAGGCCCAAAGGCTACATATTCCCTGACACTTTCAGAACAGAGATTTACCAAAACACACACCAAAAAAAAGAAAAAAAAAGAGAAAAGGTGGGAAAAAAAACCCCAGCAGGGCTGGGCCTTCCCCCACAAGCACAGCTGCAGCCCCACACAGGAAACCCCCCCAAAGGCCACGCTGGGACGGGGAAGCCGAGCCCTCACAACCTTTCAAGTCCTCACAACCTTTCGAGTCCTCACAACCCTTCTTATCACTCTGGTGCTCTTTAGGTGTGAACCAGATGAGTTTGTGACTGGGCTGGCGCTGAGAGAGAGAAGCAGAGGAGATCCGAGGTTCCCCCGCCGGCAGCAGCTCCCCCTCTCTGAGGAGCTCAGGAAACAAAGCAGCCCAAAAAGAGATTTTCCTCTCACATGATGCTGAGCCCTCTGAGAGGTGAGATGTGTGATCTCTTCAGAGTGGTATTTACCAAAAATACGACCCTGAGAAGGTGCTAAATGAGGCAGCCAGGCCTGTGGGCCTGTCCCACCGCTACCCTACATCCTGCACCACAGCTGCCCGCTGGTTTATCTCAGAAATGTCACCAAAAATGAGGGCAAGAGGCATTCCCGGCACAAAGGAAGGGCTGACCCTTCCTGAGGGGGAATTTGGGGGTGCTCAGTGTGGGCAGGGCAGGAGGCGAACAACCCAGGGCTCAGAGCATCACCCACAAGTGATGCCCGGTGTGGTACCTTGCTTTTTAACTCACTTTGCTAAAAACGTTGAACTATTACCAAACCTTCCCCAAAAAACGTAAATAAGAGTAAGTAAAGAGTAAGATGCTCCTCTTTCTTGGGCTGCTAGAAGGACAGCAAGGACCTGGGATGAGGGAGATGCTCCACAGTTCAAAATTCCTCTCTGCTGTTGTTTTTTAAAGCACCCAGGCTTATCCCAACCCTTTGCCTTTGGGTATTGGCTGAAAAGTGAAGACAAGGCCAGAGAAGCAGATCCTCAGGGCACTTCCAGGAAAAATCTGCTCCCAGAAAATCTGCTCCAGGGCTGGTTTGCTTCCCGAGGGACATGAGGGTTATTCACAGGACCTAAATCTTGAGCAAGAACTTCTTCAGTGTGTAACCATTACACACAGTTTGTCTTCAATGTGAGCATCACTGAAATAATAACTGGGGACACCAGGGTGGATGTTTTGCCTCAAGTTTGCTTCTACGGGAGAAAAAGAAGGTTTTGGAGTCAGTTCTCACTAAAGATATGGAAGTCTTTTACAAAAGAGGAGTCCTCCCCACACCAGTCTGTGGGCTTAGCACCAATCTCACTCACAGACACACAAAGAAAATGTGCAAAGTGCTCTGCCCTCAGATTTATGCAGTGAATATGGTTATTTCCCCCCCCCACACACAGTGAGTCACACTTGTAAAGAAGTTCTAGGGTGCTCATTTTCCATCAAAATCTCTGAACCAATAATTTTCTGCTGGTTGGTTGATGAGACATCCCTGAGGGGTTCACAAACGTTCAAGTCAAACCTTGTTCCTTCTTTCCAAATGATGACAAGGAAGGACTGATTAAATGATTTCTCCCTGCAGCTGAAAGCAAAGCAGTATCTTGTCTGACCAAAAGAGCTGAAATCTCAGCCATAAGGAAGTACAAGGGTAAAACTGCACAGTCCCAAGTGCTGCTGGGGTGAACTTTACCCCGAGCCAATTCACCTACTTATGAAACGATACATCCCAGGGAATTTATTCTAATGATAAATCTGCCCTTTGAATACGCTGAGAAACAACATTTCAAAATCTCCAGCTCAGATCTGATCCCATCTCTGGGTCAAAAGACAGCTGAGCAGAGTGCTGGTGTGGAGGTGAGGGACCTGACTGTGCTCAGGCTGATTTACTGAGCAATGCCAGCACATCTGCTTCTCTGACTCCAAACAAAGCTGAGCTGACACTCCAGACAGCTGACACTGCCCCAGCAGGGGCAGGTTTGAGTTAGGGAGTTGCTGATAACCTCCACTCAGAATTCCTTTTCTTTTTTCACTTGTGCCCAGCTCGAGACAGCACCCAGCAGCACCCTGCCCTCCCTGATCCATGTCCTGACCCAGCAGGACAACACCACTGCTCCTTTTAATTTTGAAGCCAGATGGGAAGGACAAAAAATATACCAGCATCTGCCTTTGGAGATAATTTCTCACCTCTCAGAAAGCCAGACTTCCACCCAAAGGTGGAGCTGAGGATTACAAATATTTCCTTTATACATCAGGATTCTCTGGGCAGGAAAAGGGAACCCTCCTCCTTTCTGGGCCACTCTGATCTTTGAGGTCACTTCCAACCCAAACCAGTCTGGGATTATTTTCTCAGTCAACTCTCAGTTACAATAAATGTGAGGATGGGTTTGTATCTTAAAACCAAATACTCTTGAAGGAAAAAAAAAATCAGACTTGAGGTATTTAAAAGGTTCACCTGATAATGATCTCAAAGACTTCCTCATTAACAGATGGAAACACCTTTTTTTCTTTTTTTGTGACAGATTTCTTCTTATTTTGAAGTATAAAACCCTCAGTTATAGAACACAAGAATCTCTCAACCCTGCTAAAAAAGCATTAATTTAATGCTAAGTAAAAATTATGAAAAAATTTTTTAAGAAGTGCTTCAGCATCCAAAACAAACAAGCACGGTGAGGACATTATTGTCTCCATTCCCTTCCCAGACACTCACACAAAATCTAAATCAATTGCTCAAGCCTTGAAATGCTGCTGAAACAGTTTCTTGTGCTCTAATCCTGCAGCTTTTAAACCAATCCATGGTATAAATGATTCCTGCCTGTATCTGGCAGCCCTGGGAGTTCTCTGAGGATGAACATAAATTCAATTATACCAAATTAAATGGGAACATACATAAACCACATAACATTTTAATTGGGGGTGATTCTTCACTTTTTTTGGAAGAACTGCAATAGCTGAGTCCACAAAGATGATATGACACATCTGCTTTCTCCCTGGAGCTGCCTGCTTTTATTAATTACCCTGCAGAGATATATTTATATTGATGCAGTCAGTGTGTGAACAAAACCTCATGGACGAAAAATGGTTTAATTAAGGGAGGAAAACCTGGTTTATGGGAGCTGAGAAAATCTGGTCTTTAGAGTCAGTAAAAGTTTCATAAGTGATTAGATAAAAATAAATCCTAGGGAAATATTTGCACCAAATATGTCTTTGACATTTCATGCTGGAGAATCACATAAAAAATTTCCTGACCCAATAATCCATTGGCTGCACCTGGGGCTGAGTTCAGACCACTCCAGCTCTCTCATTCACTTTTTCTCTGCTCTGAACAAATCTGCTTCTGCTGCCCTAAACTGCTCCCAAAATTAGGCAATGCAGGACCAAGCTGTGCCCTGTCCCACTCTCCTGGTGATGCCCAGCCCCAGCACAGTGAGAGGACAGGAGCTGAGCCTCTACCAGAGCTTTTCCCAAAGAAGAGTCTGCCTGCAAACGACACGGAAATGCTGGCAAAGCACTCTGCAGAGGGACAAACAGCACGGCTGGTGATGCTCAGGTGTGACACACACTCAGGTGTGGCACTCAGGTGTGACACACACTCAGGTGTGACACTCAGGTGAGTACAGAACACACCTGGCCGTGCCAGCCCGGGCCTTGCTCCGTGTCCAGCAGCAGAACGTGGTGCTGAAGGGAAGAGTTTCACCCTGTCCCCGTGGCAGGGAGGCAGAAAACAAGGCAGGAAAATCCCCGGAGCTCCCCTGCCCCCAGCACAACGCGCTCTTTGTGGCGGGCGATGCTCCTGCGAGAGAAGCTGCCTCAGCCCAAAGCCCAGAGATGGAGATCTCACACGCTAATAAATAAAAATAAATATCTGACCTCAAGTAAAAGATTCTTCGTTTGACACTCCTGATCATTTTTTATACTTCAAGCTCAGTTTTTACTGGACAGGATCCAGCCATCCTATGGAAATGGAACAGCCTTTTTCTTTAGGTGAACAAAAGTCCTTTTCTAGTCCTGAGGGCCGGTGAGTTTATCCAAATATTCTCAGTTTACTAGTAGCCCCTTTTGGAGCCGATACACTCAATACAAGCGCACTTTGTATCTGCGGGGCAGCGCCAGGACAGGGCTGAGCCGTGGGAGGGACCACGGACTGCCCCGGAGCCCCTGCCCTCCTCATCCTCCCCCTTGTCTTCATCCTCCCCCTGCCCTCCTCATCATCCCCTTATCCTCCTCATCCTCCCCCTTGTCTTCATCCT
>PYHW01009883.1:1253583-1267253 GCA_013186435.1 Turdus rufiventris
CCGCAGAAAGAAACCACAGAGACAGCGCAGCGCCTCCTCCCCTCCTGCCATCTCCCCGGCAGGAATGTTTGGAAATGCTAAGCGGTCTTTTCCATGTTTCTACATCAGTTCTTATTTCTCGTCCAGCCCGTGAGCGGCTGCCAAGTGCATGAAGTAATGAGAAAGCTTCGGGAGAGGGGCTGACTTCACTGCAGCAGAAACGCGCTCGGCGTGTCCCGGGCTGGACGGGACCTCAGCAGCGGATTTTGGCTGGCCCAGTGCTCCTGGGTGCCACTGTCCCCTGTCCTTCCCTGTCACATCATCCCCTGTCCTTCTCTCTCACATCCTCCCCTGTCACACCTTCCTTGTCACATCATCCCTTGTCACATCATCCCTTGTCACATCATCCCCTGTCCTTCTCTGTTGCATCATTCCGGATCCTGCCCCATGCACATGGGAAGGTCCCAGCAAAGCACTTTCTGTCCCCAGTCACCACCTGGGGCTGGTGACAATGACCTCAGCAGCCCAGCAGGCTGTCCGGGATGTGAGGAGGAGGAGGCAGGACACAAACCCGAGCTCACCTGAGGTTCTGTATGGGGAATGGCTCCAGTGCCCACAGCACACACACTGTCATAACCTTCCCCTCGTACAGGGAAATGCTTCCCTGGCAGGATTACAACTCCTCTGTGGAATTACATCCTGTTGGGGGACACGAAGGGACAGGAGAGGGAGGCACTTCCACATGAAAAGTGTTGGATGGGGCAGCGCTCCCCAGGGAAGAGGCACAAACTGGAGACGGAGAAGGAATGAGGGTCTGGAAACTGGGATAACTGGAGTTGTCACACCTTGAGGAGACTGAGGGATGGGGTGTAAAGACATTCAGTTCACACACTGAGACATCAACAGCCAAGAGTGATGAGCAAGAGGGACAAGGACCAACAGAGATCACAGAGCTTCTGTGTGTAAACACAGGTCACACAAACACCCAGGCAAATATCTGGAGGTCCCGCACTGGTCTGAGTGGGATTTGAACTGGAAATGGAAGGGTTTGTGTGCAGCAGATGGATAACACCAGGTTTTTACCTCGTGGCCTCTGGAAATAGCTGCAAACTGCTCTCAGCACTTACTCTGCAAGTGCTGCTATTTGAGGGGGAAAATATTCAATGGAAATTCCTTCTCTCACTGAATCAGCAGAGGAATCCAACACAACACATGCAACCCCTTCAGCACGTGCTGCCCGGGGATACATTTAAAAAATAATATATTAGGAAAGGGTGATTTTATTCATACAAGCCTTGTCCACACAATGACACCAAAATTTCAGCAGATAAGGGTCCATAAATCTCTTTACCTTATTAGAACGACTCCTGGTTGAGGAAAATGAGGCCAGCTTATCCCTGGAGCATGTGCTGCCTTTTGGACAAGGGCTTTGCAATAACACAAGAGAACACAGGAGAAGGGGGCTGAGCCCAGCGCCGTAATTTCCATGGGGCCGAGTGCCACAGGTGCACTAATATAGGCATTAGTGAATGATTAGGCCCCATAAAATATATGAATGCTGTTTCTTTAAGAAGTCATAAAATTTTATTGAGGAAAAAATCCATGTGCAAGGCTTTTGGTTCGTTTCATGCGGTCATTCAGAATTTCACTCATTTCTGACAGGACTATGATAATTAAAACTGCGGCCTGGGTCTGGTTTCTATAAAGTCCATCTGGCCTTCCGCGACGGAGACTTTTGGAAGGATGTAATTGCCTGGGCAGCAAATAACTATTTTGCCATCCGCAGTGGTTTAATTTTGTCCCTGCAGCAGGGGAGCGAAGTCAGAGGGGCAAAAGATCATTAAGGTCTGTGGGGGAAGAGGGGCTCCCAGAGCCGGGGCTGGCCCGGATTTGTTGAAACGCTTGACACCAATGGGCCCCATTAATGCATGGGTTAGATACAATCTGTGGAAAAGGGTCTATTATAAAGGGATTATTTGGAAGTGTTCTGTAGTTGGGGGTGGGTGTGATTGAAGGACTTAAAACTGTTACATTAACCCTTAGGGCATTCCAGGCAGTAACAAACCTGGCATTAAAGCGCTGGTGTTTGTCACAATTTCTCCACTTCCCTCCTTCCCTGCCACAAGGTCAAAGAGATTAAAAACATCCATAATGCACTCTTCGGAGCTACAAAGATGAAGCTTGTTTTCTGTCCACTTTATGGCCGTGCAGCCCCCTCCCCACCTCCCCTGCTCCCACCCCAAACACAATCGTTAAAAAACAAAACAAATGGCAAAGGACAGGCAGCGGCGATTATTTTATATATACACGGAATATAGGCTTGTATTTACTTACACATCAAAAGAAAGCCAGCACAGATGGAGTGGTGACAGGAGAAGCTCTAGAGCTCTGCTTTAAACACCCAAAATATGCCTGTTCATATTTTGCTTGACTTGAAAACAGAGCTGGAAATCTCAGGCTCGTGAGTCAATACCTTTCCTGGGAAGCTGCCTTGTTCTGTCACATTCCTCTGAATGTCACAGTTCGACAAAACTACTCAGAAAGATTCTCAAATACTTTCCAGAAATCCAGCTTCATTTGCATTTTTAACATTTTAGGCATTTTATGCTTTTTCAAAATTTTTTTTCTGTCTTGTCAGCTGTGCACGTGTGACTCCTCTGGGAGACCAAAATCCAAACTGGGACATTGTGGGCCTGAAACTCATGGAGGGATCAAAAATCTGCACCACCAAAAGCAGCCACTTCAACCAGCACCCAGAACTGCTCAGCTCTGCAGTTTTTACACTCATGCACATCCTTTAATTCCCCCCATGTTCCACCCAGAGGGATTTCAGCCTTCTACGCAGCAAGTCCAACAGCAAATCCAACCAAAACATGTTTCTGTTTGGCCTGAGGATGAGGTACTGCTTTATCAATAATTTAAAAAGAAGAGAAGAGTCTGAATTAGCTGAATTTGGACTTTCTGAGTGTTTTGAAAATGAATTTGTGGGATAAAAGGTGGAAAGTGTCACAAAAATAATGGCAAGATCAAGCATGAGGAAGTGAAATATATCTCAGTGTGGAAACCCCAGTGCTGCTATGAGAGGTTGGAGCCCTGGAACACTTGAACATCACCTTGAGATTCTCATGTTCTCCTGGCCATGGTGAGGAAAGACCAGAGGAGGACCCAGAGCTCCATCCTCTCCCTCTGGCTGTGCCTTGGCATTGTGACAAATTATTTACACAACTGTGTGCCCTAGTAACCCCTCATAACCTGTGACCATCAGCCATTGCCAGGGTAATTTTCTCTGGAATAAGTGATTTCTGTTTTGCTTTCTTTTCCAAGGCTTCATCCACTTCATCCAATCTTGCACAATCCCCAAATCAATCACCTGATTCATGGGCTGTTTGCAAGAATACTGAAAATGTGGGAAAAGCCCCAAAGGCCAGAGAATGTCCCATTTCCCTGGAGTTTGTGCCACACTCTGCTGCAGGGATGTTTGTGACTGGCTTTCCTTCTCTGGGCAGCTCTGAGGGAAAACATCTGCCTATGAAGTGTTCCCCAGACCCCACACGAAAATCAGCAGAGATACGGCAGTGGAGAACACTCTTGGGAGAGAATTATGGAAATTGTGGCTCTTCCAATACAGTAGAAATGTCTGTTTGCTATGGCATGCCCAGCTCTGCTCACCACAGCAATCAGTCAGAAATGATTGATAGCTAAAAATGTCTGCTTGGAAGAGCAGAAAGGATTATTAAACCCCATTAATTAAGGGAAAAAAAAAGGTGTTTAAAACCTTTGTATGAGCCCAACCCGCAAAGGTTTATCTAGACCAAGTAATCATGAAAGCAAACCTCCACATGAACAAACTCTCAGAGTTGCTAATTCTGGTTGGTTTCTTCATCTGCTGCTCCAGTGCTGGGGCTTTGATGTGGCAAAGCTGCCCCAGCAGCCCCGAAGCTGCAGGCACAGCACCAAAGGCAGGACCCAGCTGCCTGCCTTGAGCAAAACACTGAAATCAAAGCCCCAGGGGCACTGTGACCTCTCACCAAGCTGTGTTTGGGTATTTGGCAGGAAGACAACGCCTCTGAGATGATGATGCCTTGTAGGACACACAGCCAGGAAGAGCTTTCTGCAAGGGGAGGTGCCCACAGATCAACCCCAGCTCAAACTTGGTCAACAGCGCTGGTAAAAGGACAGAACTGCTGAACAGATATCGGTGCTGACACAGCAACAGAGGAAAGTTTAAATGGGTTAAAACCCAGCTTCTGGATTTTCATCCTGCTCCCAAGGCTGCTGGTGCCTCCTCGGGGAGCCCTGCCTGGCACTCACCACACTGTGTGTCAAAAAATTCTCTTTATTCGTGGTTTTATTGGGGTAAACCAAAGTTAAGTGGAATTCCGGCCAGGCTGTGCAAACCACCCCTCATTCCCATCCTTTCTACAGCCTGAGCAGTTCCCTGTCCTGTCCATCTGCACTGAGCCCACCAGGGCTTGTAATCTTCATCATCTTCACCCTCAAACTAAATACATCTAAATGAATCCACCTCTAAAATTTGTTAGAATCCTCTTTATGCAGTTACTTACAGCATGAACAGTTGTTTACCCACATTTTAAAAAATTCTTCTGCTGCAAGTTTTGGGGACACCTCCCCCAAAGATTTTATTTTCCCACTTTTTATCTTTTTATTGAAATCATAACTAGCAACAGGGTTGCTTTTTCTTGGAAATCACGTTAAAAATATTCTGTTCTGAAGATCCTGTAGATTCATGAAACCTGCATCTTTTCTAAATCAAGGAAAGTGAAATTCTGCCAGGCAAAGTAGGCGGAAGAGTGCCAAAAACCCTGAAAAGGTCTCTCAGAAGGGAAAAAAAAAAAAAAAAGAGAACCAGAATAAAAGAAGCTGTGAAAGTTTATGAGGATAAACACTGATGACAGGTGGAGTAGAAGCTGAAATCTGAACTCCAAAGTAACTGCAAATAAAGATTTGTTACAGATGGTTTTAATATGACCTAACATTGGGATGCCAGCTCCAGCATCACTTTTTCCTGTAGGCTGGACAAAACTAATAATGGAGTTATGGAAACAGGGCTGCAGCAGCGCAGACAACGAGGGCATAGGGCCTGCAGGACATCCCCTGTCCCTTCAGAGGGTGAGCAAATAGGGGAGAAAAGGACACAGAGCTGCAAACAGCAACACGTGTTTTAAAGAGGGAAAATCACAGAATCCCAAACCCACTGAGGCTGGAAAAGCCCTCCAAGGTTTGATTGAGCTCCAGCTGTCCCCAGCCCAGTGAGTGCCACATCCAGGAATTCCTGGGACACCTCCAGGGATGGGGATCCAACCTTCCCTGGGCAGCTCCAATCCCTGAGCACCCTTTCCATGTGGAAATTCCTGCTGCTGTCCAACCTGAGGCCGTTCCTTCTCCTCCTGTCCCTGTTCCCTGGAGCAGAGCCTGACCTGGGGCTGTCCCCTCCTGTCAGGGAGTTGTGCAGAGCCACAAGGTCCCCCCTGATCCCCCTTTTCTCCAGGCTGAGCCCCTTCCCAGCTCCATCAGAGATTCTCCAGCCCCTTCCCATTTCCCTCAGGAATTCTGCAGCCCCTTCCCAGCTCCATCAAGAATTCTCCAGCCCCTTCCCAGTTCCCTCAGCCTCTCCTAGGCTCCATTCCCTTCCCCAGCTCTGTTCCCTTCCCTGGACACTCTCCAGGCCCTCAGTGTCCCCCCTGCCTTGAGGGGCCCAGAACTGGGGGACCCTGGGGGGACAAATCCCTGCCCCGGCCCTGCTGGACACTTTTGGCAGCAGCTGCCAGTGGTCACTCACACCCCAGAGCCCTGAGCTGGCACCTGGAGCAGCATCCCTGGGAGATGCTGAGAGCTGGGACAGCACAGCCTGTCCAGCTCCTGCTGAGCCCCAAACCCTGCCCAGCTCATCCAGAGCCCCAAACCCTGCCCAGCTCCTGCTGAGCCCCAAATCCTGTCCAGCTCCTCCAGACCCCAAACCTGTCCAGCTCCTCCTGAACCCCAAATCCTGCAGATGCTGTTGGGACAGGTCAAAGAACTCCCTTGGTCCCTCCTGCAGCACCCAGCAGCATCACCCAGAGATGATGGGTGAGGGGAATGAAACCCCTCCTCCCAATTCCCCCATAAATTCATTGTTTTGGCAGCTGGGCCCTGTCAGATAGAAAAACAAAACCGGATCTTCTTTGAGAGAGCTGTGAAGTTCTTGTGTCTGAGCACTGACCTCCACCCCCATTTCTGGAATCCCTGCGTCATCCCAAAAGCAAAATCCAGCTGGAACACGCGTGGTTGCTACATCTCTGTCTAGACTTCAAGCATGTAACACACTTGGCAGGTTGGAGCTTTCTTGCTGAGATCAATGGCCACTAACCTGCTGCACCACAATTCCAGGAGGATTTGGGGTTTGTTTTTTTTCATTGCATAGTAAATCTGAAATGCAAGTCAGCACTGCTGCTATAGCTTCCAGTATCAGCTTAATTAAATTGTCATTGTTGCTCCTGTCAGATTTTAGAATGCAAAATATATTAAGGACAGAAAAACGCAGCAAGATTTTCAGAAGTGCCAAATGCCCTGATATTTTCAGTTATGTTTATCAGACAGAACTTAATGGGGAAAAAAAGAACTTTAAATCATTACTACCCTGAAATAAATGTATGAACCATTAATGATCACAGTATCCTCTTAGCCACTCAAACCAATTAACACAGCTAATGAGAGGCCCAAAAGGAATTGATTCACTTTGCACACTGTTCTGTTTTACTTTTCCTGGGTTTCTGTGTTCTTCTGATAGGGCAGGATGAGTGCAGACCACGTGAAGAGTGCATGAAAAAAGTGAAAAGTCTGAAACATTCTGAGCACTTGGACAGGACAAGGGATTCTTCCCCCTCATCCCTCCCTCTCAGGATTCCATAATGCTCCAGGATGGATATTTAGGTAAATTGGCTTGGGAAAAATCCATGTGGGGGGAGAGGAGCCACCAGCAATGGGTGTGTGGCTGCCCTGTCCTGCTCCTGCTGCACTCAGGGCACACATGGAGCCCTGGCCTGGCTGCAAGAACCAGCAGCTCCTCCCACCAGCCTGTAAAACATCCCCCATTTACCTAAGAACAGGGTAATTGGGAGCTGGAGAGCTTTCCCCATAAATTCCTGGGGCACATGTGAGGGTGCTGGGCCCGTTCCCATGCGGAGGAGCCTGTGGAGCACAGGCTGGCAGGGACATGCAGTGGGCTTGGTGGGATGCCATGGCTCCTAACAGCCAGTGCACTCATCAATAAACCCAACATCAGCAATCATAAAGTTTTACCACTCACCTTATGTAACTTTTATTTTACACTCGATTAACTTTTATTGCCAGCTCCGAAGAATAAAGGCATTCTTACAGGGGAGAATTAGAAACAGCTTTTTGGGTTTTTTTAAAAAAAAAAAAAGGAAAAAGGTGTATTCTAATATAAAGGGCTGCATTCCCAGGCAGTCTAGGAATATCAGGGGTAAATATGGTGTAAAACATGAATGTCTAATTCCCAGCTGATGGAGACACAGTCTCACCTTCCTGCAGCCCTGGGCAGTGACCCCCTGGCTCCCCAGGATCACACCCAAGGCACACAGCAAAGCAAGAGCTGTCTGTGCAATAACTCAGTGTGACAGCAGCTGATTGAGCAGCTCCTCTTTGCTGATGGCAGCCAGAGAAAATCCCAAACCTTTATTCAGGTCACCAAGGTGGGAGCATCCCAGCTACACAAACACAGCCCAGGAGTTTGGGGCAGCAAATCCACGCCTTTCTCTGCTTCCTTTAACTCCTGATGCCCATTTTGTGGCACTTTCAGGAGTGCCAATCACCAGCAGCCCGTGCTGAATACACCATTGTTTGTTCATCTGGACAGTGCGTGGACCATCATGCCTGAGACTGTCTAATGTCTGCTTTTAGTATGGGCCAAGTCCTTCTTCCCCCCCTGTTTAGTATAATTTTATACTGGGTGGACACATTTAGGGCCTGAATGGTTTGACAGTAATGATTAATACCCTGCATTAGGAGATTCCAGTGAAAGTATTCAGGAGCACGCTGTGCAGTTTGGTTCTCATCAGATGGTCAGGTCTACAGGCCTATTAAAAACAGCAGGAGAGCTGCAGACTTAATCACAGAGGCTGGGCCCGTGGAGGGAGGAAGAGTGAGACACAAAAAAGGGAGAGAATGAATAGAAGGACGGAGAAGAGGTGCAGGAGAGCTCAGACTAACACAAAACCAGGTGAAGGTTTCTTTAAAAGCTCTGTCCAAAAATGTTTAAAAGGTAAAAATCAGTTTTTAAAAGCAAAGCAGGTACGGGTGGAAGACTTCACGAGGCAGAAGGTGAGAATTATTTAGGGTTTAATGGTAAAAAATTCTAGAAAGACAAAATAAGACCCAAAGCAGAGCAGGTGACACTTGTGCTCCACACGGCAGTAGGCCATGGAAAAATGCATCAAAGTTGTTTTAGGAGTGAAATCAGAGTGAAAAAACCACTCAGAGAAAGGCATCACAAGTCTTTGCAGCTGTTTTGTGCCTGGTTATTAGTTCATGGAGCCATCTCCAGATAACTGAAAACCTCAACAGGGGTCCAAAGGAGGTCCCTGGTGACACAGAGGAGTGAGGCTCAGCTCTGTGCCCTCCTGACCCTGCCCTGCAGCACAGCCCCGTCCCATGAGAGCCAAAACCTGCCCTGACGTGCCCATCGAGGTATTGGCACCTGGATAACGAATTATTGTGGTTGTGTGTTGTATGTGAATGAACAGGGGCAGGGGCACTTTGAAGAACCCCCCACAATGTGCTCAGCAAACTCAGCATTTTTGGTCTTTTTTGGCATTTCTCTGTTAGAATAGAAGCACAGAGGAAACTCAGAGATGCTGAGGTGAGCAGACAGCTCACCTGGGGGAAGGTGCTCTGTGCAGAGCTGCAACAGCTGAGCCTGGCTTAACTCAGCCCTGGGTGATGTTCTAAGATGTGTTTTTGCCCAAATGATGTTCTGCACAGGGCAAGGAAGCACTGAGGGCTGGCCAACAACACTTCAGGTGGTGCTGGAGCCCAGCTGAGCCCGGGTTCCATTTGCAGCTTTTTCCCCTCTCACCCTTTCCTGCAGTGTTCAGAAGTTTCAAACAATCCTTGAAACATTCCCTTAAACCACCATTTTCCCAGCTCCGAGCAGGGAATTACAGAACTCGCTCTCCACCACAAGAAAAACACCAACCCAACCCCGTGGAGATGGTAAATGTGCCTCACTGGGAAATCTGGAACTTCAGCAAGGTATTTATTTCTTTATTTATTCCTTCCCCCAGCAAACAGCCCCACGGAGCACTAAGCAGCAGATTACATGCCTGTCTCACGAGAAACATAATGCTCCCAATAAAATAAAGCCATCAGCACCAGCCAAAATCCCAGGACATTCCATCCAGTCTAATCCCACCCATGCCACCAGTCTCTAATTTCCAGGAATTTTTCACAAAGCCAATATTTGTTTGCAAGAGGTTTGCACAACGCTGCATTAAATGCTGGGAGAGGCACGTTGTGTTCTTTTTTTTTTTTCCTGATGGCCAAGCCCAGCCTTTCTGCCAACATCACCTGATTGTGGCACCAAAAAAAGGTGTATTTTTCACTAAAGGATCACAGTCAAGATCACATAAATGTGTTATGAAAACCCCCCAAAAGTGCTACCAGAAAATCGGATAAAGGAACTCCATGGTGTGTTGACCAAGTGACAAATGCTCTTTTTAGGAAGGCTGCAGCCTCCCAACCTGCAAACCCAGCTTTGTATTATTGAAAACAACCAAAAACTTGAAAATGTGGTGATTTCAGCTGTTTTAAGCACTTGGTGGAAGTTCAGTCCCTAAATCCCAGCCCTGGGGGGATTTCTGGGGCCTCATGGGGACCACGGTGCTGCTCCTGAGCTTGCAGTGGTTCCGTGGGTAACCCAGGGCTGCTCTGGGCAGGGCTGTCACCTTTCAAAATGCCTGAATTTATATTAAAGCCCAAATCATCATTAAAACCCCAACAACACACAAGTGGCCTATAACAAAGCCCCTGAGGTGTTCAAAGTCTATAAATCCCCTTTTTTTGAACGTCTGAATAACAACAAACCCAAAACAATAATTAATTCTTCTCCAATGCACAGACCCAGTTCAGTAACTAAAGCACTAAAAATACATCTGAACCTTAGAAACAAAGGAGGAGGCACGGAGCACTTTGAAAGTTTGCTCCAATGATTAAATAAATTAGACCTGAGCTGCTAAGAAGGGAAGGACAGAAAGTTCACTACCAGCACGACAAGACGTTGCCAGCTCTTGACTTGTTTACCAGGAGAAAAAGGGCAAAACCCAGCACATTTCAAAAGATTTCCAAATTCCAGGCATTTTTTAATATTTAAGTGACAATCTGATTTTCAGCTCTGTGAGATCTCACTTGATTTTTGACACGATGCTGAGGAGGGAAGGGGCTCAGCCACCCATCCTCTGTGACAGTGACAATCCCAACAGAGCTCCCATTCCCAGGTGTCCTAAAAATCTGCTTTTCTCTGCTCCTCTTGGAGCCCTCCTGTGCCACCACCTGGGGATGGGGCTCCCACACCATCACTGGGATGCACTGGGACCTCAGCCAGCCCTTCCCATCCCCACAGGGGTTGCAGGGAAACTCCATCTCCTCCCCACTAAAAATACTGCTCTGGGAACCCAGTGCTTGTTTGTGGCACATGAGGAATGTTCCCTTCATATTTAGAAGTATAATTATCCGAGGAGAACAACTGCTCCCAAATCCATGTAGTGGCAACGAGGATTTCACTTTCCAGCTGCAGGACATTTACTGTGAGCTTCCCACTCTGCACAACCTGCACACAAAGCTCCTGGAGCTTTCCATCCTGATCCAGAGCTATTCATTTAATAGGAGAATTCTTTTGGAAACTCCATCTCCTCCCCACTAAAAATACTGCTCTGGGAACCCAGTGCTTGTTTGTGGCACATGAGGAATGTTCTCTTCATATTCAGAAGTATCATTGCCAAAGATCATTGTCTGAGGAGAACAACTGCTCCAAAATCCATGCAGTGGCAACGAGGAATTCACTTTCCAGCTGCAGGACATTTACTGTGAGATTCCCACTCTGCACAAGCTGCACACAAAGGTCCTGGAGCCCCACTTTTCCATTCTTTTTCTATTCATTTAATAGGAGAATTCTCTTATTGAACACTCAAAAGAAAGCAGGGCTCCCTGTGACAGCGAGCCCATGAGGAAATTTCTTGAATCTTGAATCTCAGTGAATCCCGCTGCTTTCCCATAGCTTGGATCAGCTCAGGGAGCTGCAGAAGGAATGAGTGATCCCCTTCTGGAAGCATCATCTTTTTTTTTCTTTCTCCCTTTGATTGGGCCCTCGCCTGTGATGGACAGCGAGAGAACACAAGGACAGGACTTCTGAGCACCCCACTGCTATCTGCACATTATTTGGATTTGCAGGTTATCAGTGGGGCAGCAACTTCGGCTATGACCTCATTAACTAATGTGGCCACATCAGCACCTCTGCACGGCCTTTATCACTCATCATGTGTCATAAAGCAGCCCGCTGACACCTCCCGGGAATGCTGCTTGTATCTTATCTCCCGCAGGGCGAGGACCCTCGCTGGGAGACACAGAGCCCGTCTAGGAATGCGCCGAGGAGACACGGCCACCAGCGGCAGCTGACAGCGGATGATTTCTCAAACAAACACCGAGGGGGAAATTAATGGCCTTCGGTTTGCCACTGACAATGCCGAGCAGAAATACATTAACTCCCGGCTGCTATAATTTAAGAATTATGAGTGCAATTTCAGCCCAAAGCTACTGGGACGCTTCCATCAGCATCCAGCGCTGAGCTCCGATCATCGCCGGCACATGAGCAGGGCCAGCATCTTTCATTTGCATCTTTCATTTATATCTTTCATTTACAGCTCTATCCCCGGTGCCTGGGCGCTGGAATTCCCTTCCCACAGCTGAAAACCACAACAGCGTTTTCTCTTCATTTCTTCCTGTAAAAATCCTTCTTTGGCATCTTCCAGATTTGGGTAGTGGGAGGAAAAGGAGCTCGCAGGGATTGATGCCAGGACACCTCACCCTGCTGTACCTTGGTAAAGGTGTGTGCTGTACCTTCATTATTGCCAGGAAAATGCCACCTCTCCCTGGTAGAAGCTGCTTGTTCCTCCAAAGAGTCTTGGGCACAGCAAGGAGGGAATGGTTTCACATCCTCAGCAAACGCCTTCGGGAGGCTCCCGGGGAGCCCTCTCCACACTGCTGTTGTTACACCAAAATGCAGTGGGAGTGGATGTTTTAAAGGATGAAAAACCCCCTTCAAAAAAGTAAAAATTATATTTAAAATGACAAAAAAAAAAAAAAAAAGGAAAACCAACCGACCCAACTGGCATGGTAAAATACCTCGGGTGAAAATCGAGGTAAACAGAATGTAAAGCACACTGAGGGTCAGTTGGTCACTGCTGGCTGAACTGGGAGACTGAAAACGGTGATGGGCATGGCAAAGCTGTGACATCCAGTCCACCCTCCCTGGAACGATCCTTGTTTGGGAACGATCCCTGCATGGCAGCAATCCCTGCATGGGAATGATCCCTGAACAGGAAAATTCCCTACATGGGTGCAATCCCTGCTTGGGAACAATCCCTGCATGGGAATGATCTCTGCATGGGAATGATCCCTGCATCAGAACGTTCTTTGCATGTGTGCAATCCCTGCATCAGAACAATCCCTGCATGGGTGCAATCCCTACCTTGGAACCATCCGTGCATGGGAATGATCCCTGCATGAGAACAATCCTTGTGTTCCTCCCATCCCAACTGGCAGTTGGCGATCCCAAAATGCCACATTTCCCTAAATTAATGCACTGCCCTAGAATTCAAAACAACCAACCAAACAAGGAAAATCACCCTCCCTGAGATCTGGAATCCACCTGGTGCTGCCCAGTCCCTGCAGGGAGCTAAAGGGAAGAGCTGATCACACTGTCACTGGGTAGGGCTGCTGAGATCCACCTGGGGAGCATCTCCTGCCAGTGGATATCCTGCCAAAATATCATGGATGCTTCTCTTACCACTGTAAGATCTCTGGAGTATTCCAAAGTTCTTTTCATCCTGACCGAACGTTCTCATTTTTTCCGATTGTCTTCTTTTTTTATCTGCTTTTTAAAATAGTGTCTTGTTCTCAGTGGCATTTCCCCTTTTGTAAATTATCTGTTGGAGTAACTTGGACAGATCAGCTTGTGGGACCTGAGAAACCCACAACTCTGACAGCCTGGTCCCACCAGCCAAACTCTGAAAAATCACCGTGCCTTCTGCTCTATTTTCTCACATCCCCAACCTGTTATTGAGTCTGGAGACTAACACAGCCCTCACCATCAACACCGGGATAAAGACTCTTCTCTACGCCTTTTCCAGACTTAAAACCAGATCTTTTATTAAACCACATTAACCTAAACATCCTCCCTTTATTCCTCCCCTGCTGGGTAACACCGTGTCAGAGCACGAGCTGCCAGGAACGCGCCGGGTGCTGCTGGAAGCTGTAAAAGAGGCCGACGAAACACACGGAGCAGAAAACATAAACACATCAGCCTGACGTGGATTAAACTGACCAGGGACATCAGAATGACTTTTCTCAATTGTTATAAACAAAAGCAGAGCCCCATAAACATTTTCCATGCCTGGGCG
>PYHW01009883.1:1272996-1286912 GCA_013186435.1 Turdus rufiventris
GGAAAGGGGGAAAAGGAAAGGGGGAAAAGGAAAGGGGGAAAAGGAAAGGAAATTCTTTGGAATGTCACCAGCTGAAGTTTCTCCTCAGCCCTGCCCAGCAGGATGGGTTTGACACCTAGAGCAGTGTTTTAGGCGGCTCTTCCCGAGCCCCACTGGCAGTCACAGGTTGTTCTCAGGGATAACTCAAGTCCCTAAACCTCCCTCAGAATTCTGTGTGGAGCTCCAGAGGTTTTGCTTCCTTTGTGTTAAAATGTTCCTAGAAAGGGAAAAACGTGGTGAGAGGGAAAAGCCCTCACATGTGAGGAGTCTGGAGAGGGGGACAGGGTGGGCATCACCCCTGTGCCCATCCCCAAACCCCAGCTGATGGCATGGCTGGGGCTGTGAGTGCCCCAGACAACCCTGAGGCTCTCTCTGTGAGCAGAGCCTCCTGTCAGGGTTAAGTTTAGTGTCTGTTCCTTATCAGATGAGAGCAGGCTGGGGTTTCAGCATCCTGACTCCTGCCATTCTCCCGCATTCATTCCCACTTCCTGCTCGCTGAAAGTCAAGCTGCCATTCACAAAGGAGGGGCCTTATCTCCTTACCTCTTGACCCTGAATCATGGCTGCAAACACAGGGTTTTCTTTCTGCCAGCACCAAACAGGTGGCAAAGTCCTTTGGCTCTGGGTCTTGAGAGAATAAAAGGAAACATCGTCCTCTGGTTCATTGTTGGGGTGTTGGAGATGGCAAATCTCAAGCTGCAAAACCCCTTTAAAATGAACCCTTTATAAAGCAAACTGCCCTTTATAAACAGAGCTGAGAAATTAGGAGCTTATCTGCTCCTAATCAGAATTGCCTTGAATTATGAGGAATTTCAGCAATAAAAATGGGTGGGTTTGGGGGATGTTCTGTGTCGCTGAAGCCCAAAAATTGAAGTGGCTCCTTCCCTGAGGATGCCCTGCACAGAGCTGTTATCAGAGCAGCTCTCAGCCCCAGGCTGGCTGTGGAGCAGCTTTATCACTTCTCACAGCCAGAGCACTTGAGCTGAGGAGCTTCGGTGGGGAAAGGACTCGAGACAATTAAGGGAACTACAACACGAGTGCCCCTGAAAACTTCAAGTGGCAGAAATTGATGTGTCTTGTTAAGGGTTTGGGAGAAAAGCCATTTGTTGGTGAGACAATATTTAAACTTCTTCCCATCAAAATTAACTGTCAGCCTCCACAAAGCTGAGGATTTTTGGGTTGGGTTTTTTTTTTTTTTACAAAATCATGTTCAAAGATTGTTTTAACCTTTTGGGCTGAGGCTCTGCTCAGTGTCTGGACACGGTCCTGGTGTGTGAGCAGATCCTCAGCCTGCAGTTTTCCTTCATAATTTGCAAATTCAAACCACACAAAAACTCCAACCCAAATAATAAAACTGCTTTTTACATCTGTGGTTACTGAAAATTTTGCTACAATTTCCTCTAAGCTGTATTTTATTGTCAAAGTGCTGGAACTCCTCAGTGTTCCCCCTTCAATTCCAGGGGGAAGAGGCTGATCCCAATACCTGAGCAGCACCTGGCTGGAGGCTGTGGGAGATTCCTTAAATCCCCATCCTGCCCTCCCCTGGATAGCAGGAGGAGAATTCCTCCAGGGAATCATCCCCCAGGCTGGGATGGGGCAGCCCCTGAAGAAAACCACCCAGGATCCAACTATTTATTAAAATAATCCCCTCTGTCCCTTTGGCTGAGGGTGCAGGGTCAGATAAAAGTGACATGAAAGCATTTCTGCTGCCCGTGCCCCAGTGGGACAGTGCGAGGTGACAGTGCACAGTTGTCCCCAAATTGTTGGGCAAGCTATGTCATGTCCCAGATAGCAGCAAGAGCCTGCCCTGAGCAGCGTGTCTGGGGCCCTTTGAACTCGTGATGAGCTCTGGGTGTTCTCTCCTCTTTATTTTTGTCACTGCTCCAGACCCCAGGGCAGGTGGGGAGGGAGGATCAGGAGCAGCAGAGCCTGGGGGTGAGGGGCAGGAATGATCCCAGGAAGGGGGATTTTCAGGATGCACAGCAGTTTTTTTGGTATGAAAAGAGAAAAACAGAAATACAACCCCAAAAAATTTTCCCCTTCCCTGAGAATCCTCAGAGAACAGGGAAAACCTCCTTGCCCTCCTTCCAAAAAACTGAGAATTGCCATCCCTTTGACATTAAATATTTGGGAAGAATCTTCTGAAGGAGGAGTTTGGAAGGATGTTTCTGGTGAGATTTCCCATTTTCCAGAATGCTGCTGTAATTAAAGCATCCCAGTTCAATGTTCAACTGCATCAACAGGTGATCAGAGGAACTCTGAGCTTCACTTTCATCCCCTCTTAATTGCTTGATCACTTTTCCAAGCAGCCTGAACAAACAGGTTGACCTGGAATGAATTATTTAAGAGAGCTTTCTCCCCAGGAGAAAGAAAAATATCCTCATTTCATAACATTGTTATAAGAGGACGTAAAGGTGAGAAATTCTTCCTCAATATTCTTTCCCTGCCTTTAACCAGCGCAGCTGCAGCATCCCAGGTGTCAGTGGACAATAATCCAATGGATTCCACATGATCAGCAGGTGAGGGAGCTGGAATATTCCATACCAGAAACATGAACAGCCTGAAGGTCAAATAAATAACTTCTTGTCAGCATAAACAGGATCACTGTACCAAACCCATCCAACTCTGCCCTAACTGTGGATGGATCTGTGGAAAATGATTCCTGGTGCACAAAAAGGTGGCTGGGAAGGGGTCTGGGCAATGGGGGCAGCAGCTGAGTCCTTTCATAGCAGGTAAAATGGGTTAAAAAATTGGGTTGGTCCTGCAGCAGATGTAGGAGGAGCTGGCCCAAAGTTATCCACCACGAGCCACTGCTGCCTTCACCACTGGTCCTGCAGAAGGCACAGAAAGTTTTCCTCTGTGTGCTTTGTTTTTGGGTTTTTTTCAGAATATTTGGATATTTTGCATTTCTGAGATGCCATGTGAAAGGCTGAGGTTGTGAGTGGGGCTGTGCACCCCATGTGTGAGAAGGGAGGGAGGGAGATGTTCCTGTGCCCTGCCCAGAGCACAGGATTTACAGGACAGAAACTCCACAGAATTAAGATACTCCTGAAAGCGTGTCCCTGCCTTGTCCTGTCTCTGTTACCCATTAATTCTCATTTCAGAGCAGTGATGTGAGAGTAAACCCCTGCTTTAGAGAGCACTGAGCCACTGGGGCACTTCCTGGAATCACAGAGACCCGTGGAATCTTGGAAAAGACCTCCCAGATCATCGAGCCCAACCTGTGCCTGATCCCCAGCTCGTCCCCAGCCCAGAGCCCTGAGTCCCAATTCCTTGGTCACCTCCAGGGATGGGCACTGCAAACCTCCCTGGGCAGCCCCTGCCAAGGCCTGAGCCCCCTTTCCATGGAGATATTTCCTGTTACAATCATGTATGTCCATGCCTTAACCAGAAAAATGTCCAGCTCCAAATCCCCAGCCCACAGAGCTCATCCCAAGGCAGCAATTCCCATTCCAACAACCTGGAACACACGAGATCAGCTCTGTCCAGCCACAGCCAGGGGCAGGTGGGGACACCCCGAGCCACAGGCAGGTTCTGTTCACCCACCCAGGCCCTGCCTTCCTTCAACCTCCACTTTCCCACTGGACAAACCCTCCCAAGGATGATATTTTCTGTTTTACCCGCAGCACCTGCAGTAGCGCTGCCCTGATAACAGCTTATCTCCATCTCAGTTATCTCCATCACACTTATCTCCATCCCAGATTATCTCTATCCCAGGTTATCTCCATCACACTTATCTTCACCACACTTATCTCCATCCCAGGTTATCTCCATCTCATTTATCTCCATCTCAGTTACCTCCATCACACTTATCTCCATCCCAGCTTATCTCTATCATACTTATCTCCATCCCATCTTATCTCCATCCCAGGTTATCTCATCTCAGTTATCCCCATCCCAGCTTATCTCTATCACACTTCTCTCCATCACACTTATCCCCATCTCCTCTATCTCCATCCCAAGTTATCTCCATCTCAGTTATCCCCATCCCAGTTTATCCCCATCCCAGTTTATCTCCATCACACTTATCTCCATCCCAGGTTATCTCCATCCCACTTCTCTCCATCTCAGCTATTTCCATCCCATCTTATCTCCATCTCAGTTATCTCTATCATACTTATCTCCATCTCAGTTATCTCCATCTCAGGTTATCTCCATCACACTTCTCTCCATCTCATCTATCTCCATGCCAGGTTATCTCCATCTCAGTTATCCCCATCTCAGCTATCTCCATCCCAGGTTATCTACCTCACACTTATCCCCATCTCATCTATCTCCATCCCAGGTTATCTCCATCCCAGGATATTTCCATCACACTTCTCTCCATCCCAGTTTACCTCTATCCCAGGTTATCTCTATCCCAGGTTATCTCCATCACACTTCTCTCCATCTCAGTTATCCCCATTTCAGCTATCTCCATCCCAGGTTATCTCCATCCCAGGTTATCTACCTCACACTTATCCCCATCTCATCTATCTCCATCCCAGGTTATCTCCATCCCAGGTTATCTCCATCACACTTCTCTCCATCTCAGTTATCCCCATTTCAGCTATCTCCATCCCATGTTATCTCCATCCCAGGTTATCTCCCTCACACTTATCCCCATCTCATCTATCTCCATCCCAGGTTATCTCCCTCACACTTATCCCCATCTTATCTATCTCCATCCCAGGTTATCTCCATCCCAGCTGCAGCTCAGCCCTCCCAGCAGGACAGATGCCTGGCAGTTGACTGAAAGCTGATTCCTGTCAGGAGCTATTTTCTCCCTGAGACAGAGGAGACATTGTGCCCCGAGTGTGGCCTTGGCTACTGCCAAAAGACCACCTTTTTGTTTTTTTTCTTTCCTTCCCTGAGACAAAACAGAATCCCCCTGCTGTCAGCTCTATCTGGAGCTGCTGAAAGGGGATGTATAAGCCCAGTAATGCTGCTGGGGAGATAACTGTCAAACAGCATGAAAACCCCTGCCTGTCTGCCCACTGAAGCTCCATGGAGGCTACAACTCAATGCTCAACAGCTCCTGGCATCTGTGAGGTCTCTTTCTTAGCTGCTTTTTAATGCTCTGGTGAAAGGGAACACTGTGGGGATTCAGAACCTGCCTCTGCTCACCCAACTGGGCCACTGGGTGGTTGCTGGAGATGTGGAAATGGGCATTGTTGCCCTTGGAAGGGGAGTTGGGAGGGAAACAGGGAGCTCTGCTGCCCACAGCAGGGATGTGAACCAGATTTTCAACCTGCTTTACAGTGCTGGGCTGGGAAAACAGATAAAAGTGATGTAAATGTGTACCAGAGGCACGAGAACAGCACAGAGCTGCTGAGAGTCACCAAAGGCTTTTGCCACGGCAGTCATGCACAAAACCACACACAAAGCAGTTTGCACCCACATCAGAACAGAAACTGTGATGGAAGGATATAAAAAAGTTGTAGAGGTACTTTAAAAAGGATTAAATGTGGGACTGATGAACATAAACCCCTCAAAATTACACTATTTGTAGTTTTACTCCAGAAACAGGGAAACTAAAGTTTCCCTCTGAAAACCACAGTGATCAGGAGCCAATCCCCACATTATTCCACCCAAAAGCACCTTCTGGGCAGGGGCTCATTGGGAGGAGCTCCCAAAGCTCCTTTATGAGGTGTCAGGAGCTCAGAACTCCTCTGTGATCCCCAGCTCAGGTTCAGAGCTTCAGGGGGTTCAGTCAGCACCACATCTGACAAACCCCACAGGCTTCAATCTGCAAGACACAAAACAATCCCTTGCACAAACAAACAAACAGCAGACAATGGGAAAGAAGTTTTAAAAGAGGCAAAAAAAGTAAAATCCAATTAAAAAAACCCTCCAAACCCCATCAATTTCACTGAAAATATGAAGTTGATGAAGTTGCATAATACATGTGGAGAATGCTCGTCATTTTTATGCAGTATTTGGGAATGAAGAGAAAGCAAGGAAAGCATAAGGAAAATATTTTAATGTCCAGCCCTTAAACTCCTGAATATCAGAGCAAGCTGGACTAATCCAGATTTGATGATGTTTGCCTTCCTAAAAATCTCTCTGCAAAATCAAAGCCTTTAGGGCAACCCAAAGTCAAGGTCAAAATTATTCCACAAACCATCCATCTGTCCCTGTAAATCCAGGTATTTTATATATGTGTGTGTATATATACATCAATTCAATGTTCAGTTTCTGGCTAAGCATGTCTTCATGTCTGTGGGGATCCTCCTGGAATAAGAGAGTTTCATCAGGCTGAAAGATCTGGGGAAGGAAACATCTCCCAGCTGTTCTAACCCAGCCAGAGAGTTCTTTGGAAACTCCTAAAAGGGAAGTGCAAATTGGAATCAGGGCCCAGCACACGATAAAACTGCTGCTGCAACTGTCCCTGTGCAGTGATTCATCAGATACCTTCTTTTTTGTTTTCATAAATGATAAGTAAATCCACTTAGTTTGTGTGAGTTGTGCCTGCAGGGATTCCCTCTCCCTCACCCCAGTGCTGGGGTGGCAGCGAGCCAGCACGAGCCAAGCTGCATTTCCCAGCTTGTGTCAGCTTGTCTGTTTATTTCTTTTCTTGGGGGGCAAAAAAAAAAAAAAAAGAAAATCAGTCTAGAAGGAATTGCTGGTTTCATTGTTTAGTTCTGCTTTTCCTGCACTTAACCACAATATCAGCATCAAAGCATCCCCTGATAGGGAAATACAAACTCCCATCTCCAGTTCAGCCAAGAGCAGCAAGCACTGCTCTCCTTGAATGAAAAGAACAATCTTCACTCACATTTCATGCGTTAAAAAGTAGTTGAAATTACAGATTTTTATATATTTACAGATCTAATAATGTGGGAGCCGCTTTAGAGCATATCAGCTACAATAACAAAAGCAGTACTTTGGAGATTTGGTGTGAAAATTTGGATTTGGCCACTGGAAAGCTTGGATTGGGCTGATAAATGCCTCTTGGACATGGCTGGATGTCACACTGCTGCTCAGCAAACACACTGGGAAAAGCCCCCAGTGTTTCCTCAAGGTACTGGAGACTCCAGAACTGGTTTTTCACTGCCACTGATTGAGGCATGAGACTCCACTCAGCTTTAGGACTCCAGTCCTTGCTCCATGAGCCCCACATCCTCACATAACAAACAGAAGAATGATCCTGGAGACCTGGCAGCTGACATTGGGAGAGAAGGAATCCCAGTTCCTGCTCATTTCTCAGTTCAGAGGGGAGAAGTGGCACCAAACCCCTCCCCTGGGGCACTGCCACCTTCCAATATTCACTGATCAACCCCCAGGCACTGATCCCCAGCCCAGAACACGAGCCCAGGGTGCTACAGCTCTCTGTGCCACCCCAGCCATGAAAAAAACACCAAAGCACAAAATTTAAAAACCTCTTCAGCCTCAAGATTGAAAGCAAAACCAACGAGCGTCACAGCCACCTCAACAACCCATGGTTCTTCTTAAAATACAAACCCTCAGGGCCACGAGGCCACAAATTGTGCCATAATCAGAAGAATCCACTTTCTAGCAGAGGCACCTCTGCCAGCCTGGGTGCCTTTGATGAGAAATATTCGTGGGGAGAGGAGAAACCCAAAAGTGTGAATTAATGGCTGGGCGCTCCGTGGCCAGGCCAGGAAGCTGCTGCTTGGCTCCAGCCCGGCCCTGTGGATGGGGAGAGTGTTATCTAAACCACTAGGACGACTATAAAATATCTTAACAGCTTCTGCTGCTTAGCTGGGAGCAGGGCTCCCAGTATCTAATATGAAACAAGTGGGGCAGGCTGTGAAAGGCAGCTCTATATTCCGAGGCCACAGCGGCTGGAAGCTATGGGGTCGTCTCAGAAGCTCTCAATTGTTTTTAAATTCTGTTTTTACAAGGAGCGTGAGATTTATAGGCTCTTGAGGGGAAGAAAATGATGTAACTTGAGTAAATCAACAGGCCATTTATTCCTGGCCCTGTTTCCTCTCTGTCACTGAGCTCTGGAACGAGCCCCCAAGCACTCCCTCTTCAAAACAAGAGCAGCCCAGGCTGCAGAGACCTTGCAGGGACAGTTAAAGGCACAGCTCCTTCCTTCCCTCCCTGGCTGAGCTGGGGCCAGCCCAGGGGTGTGCTCCCACCCCCCAAAAACCCAAAACCACCAGGCACCTGCAGCTGTGAGAGGGTGAACCCCAGGATGAGGAGTGTTGGATGAGAACATCCTCCAAAGCAGAGTGTGGGAAATGGCGAGGGAAGGGGAGGTGGATTTTATTTTCCCCCCTGTTTTTCCCTCTCACATCCTGGCTGATAATGGATCAGCTCATTATCAGCATTTTCCAAACGGCTCCTAAACCTCAGCGAGCCCCAGCTCATGGAGTGAGATGCCCTGACCAGCAACCCAGCCCTGGAAATGGGGCAGAGAGGGATGATTCTCCTGACAGGCAATTCCAGGAGCTGATTCCCACCCAAGGGCCTGCTGTGATCTCCTCAGGCTTCTTCCCAGATGAAAATGTGACATGAAAAGTGAGGAGCCTGGGCAGCCAGGAATTCCTACTGAAAGCAGTTCCAGTAGCCAGTGGGTGTCTGAGCATCCTCACTCAGGGGGAATGGCTTCAAACTGACAGAGAGAAGGGTTAGATGGGATACTGGGGAGAAATTCTTCCCTGGAATGGATCTCCCAGAGAAGCTGCCGCTGCCCCTGGATCCCTGAAGTGTCCAAATTCAGCTTGGACAGGGCTTGGAGCAGCCTGGGACAGTGGAAGGTGACCCTGCCATGGCAGGGAGGGCTCTGGAAGTTTTTTAAGGTTCCTCTCAACCCAACCCATCCCTCGATTCTTTGATTTTAACCTTTGAGCAAATCTCAACCCTTGTTACTCACCTGTTGCCTTCCCCTCGAGCAGAGAGGGAAATTTTGGGTGGAAAACCCCCCATTTGCTGGATCTCCTGTGCCAACAGAGATCCCAGTGCCCCTCCTCTCCTTTCCCAGTGCTCTGCCTATTCACAGAGCCCCAAACTTTTGTTTGCTGCTGACATCCAGCTGCCTCTGAGGCTCTGCAGCATCAAGAGGGGCAATTTCAGCGCTCAGGTCAGGCAGCCAGGCTGACCCCTCACCTTTGACAGTGATCTTTATCTAGACTCCATCTTAATTATTTATCTCAGGAAGGTCAGAAAGAAAATGCCTCTCTCAGGACCCCCACTGCTCCAGGCCTGCAGAACTTGTTAAAATGCGAGTTCTTTGAGGACGGTAATTCAAGCAAGGATGAGAAACTGCTGCATCACTTTTAGACCTGTTAGGAGATGTTTAGGAAATTGCTCTCAGCTCACAATTATCATTTTCAAACCCAGCAATTGAGGAGCTTTCCTCATAAAACCCAGACTCAGAAGGGCCACAAGAGCTTTGCTAACGAGACGTGAAAGATTTTACATCGTTCATGCGGTTTTGCCTGGAAGTTTAGCAAACACAAAAAACCTCAGAGACAATAAAATTTAAAACCTCTTGGAAAACACAGGTAACGTGTATATAAAGAATCCTGCAGGATTTCAGCAGTCTTAAAGCTTCAAGCATTTTAAGAAAAGTTTTAATAAAATCATTAAAAACGCAACACTTTGTCCCCCCTTCAACGGTGTTTCCCGGCATAATTTAAGAAAAGCCACACAAACAATAAAAGGAAGAAAAAAAAAAAGGGGGGGGAAAAAGCTCGTAGTAAAAAACTGGAGTATAATTTTCTTCAATCAACTCCAGCTCATGACTGCAATTACCCCAAATCTTTCCGAACCTTGCTGTGATACACCAGGGACAGGTCTTGGAGCCTCTGTGGGTGGCAACCTTTCATCTGCCTCTCAAACTGTTCTTTATTGTAAGCTTTCAAATTAGTGCTAGCAGCAATGAGCAAATTTGATAATTCGATCTCAAATTAGTTAATGTAATGTGCCAGCAACCACTAACTAAGGCTGTGCAAAGATGAAAATCTATCTCTGCCCGCTCGGGATGCAAAGTTAACCAGGCTGACGGTTCGGATTTGAAAAGTTGGGTTTTTTTGTTTTAATTAAAAGGGAGTTTTGCCCTTTTTTTAATGCTATTCTGCACGGCAAACCGGGCTGTAAATACATGAGGCATAATTCTGCCATCCAAAATTGTGAATTGGGGGGAATCGTTGGGATCGTGTGTTTCGATGGAGATTTGGAGATAACAAAGTTAACCCGGGATCTCGGGATCTGTTTCCATGACAGCTTTCAGTGAAACTGGCCCGTGGTTCACAGGTTCACATTGCAGATGCTTTATTGACAGTTTAGCCAAACTCATTTGTTCTGGGAATCATGTTGAAATATTAGAAAAAAAAAAAAACAAACAAAAAAACCAACCCAAAAACCCCAAAAAACCAAAAAAAAACCCCAAAAAACCAAACAAAAAAACCCAAAAAAACTCCCCAAAAAACCAAACAAAAAAAAACCCCAAAAAACAAACCAAACCAAACCAAAAACACAAAAACAAAAAAACCAAAAAAACTCCAAAAACCAAACCAAATAAAAACAAAACCCCAAAAATACTCCAAAAACCAAACCAAACAAAAGAAAAAACAAACAAAAAAAACCCAAAAAACCCCAACCCAAACCAACCAACCAAACAAAAAAACCCCAAACTCCCCCAAAAAACCCCACAAAACAACAACAAAAAAACCCACAAAAAAGCCAACAAAACAAAACAACCCCCCCAAAAAATCCCCAANCCCCCAAAAAACCAAACAAAAAACCCCCCAAAAACAAGCAAAAAACTAAACAAACCACCCCAAAATGCAATCAAACCTTCAAAAAAAAAACCCAAAAAACCCAACAAACAAACAAACAAAAACCAAACCAAACCAACATGGAAAATCCCCAAAACAAAACAAAAGCAAAAAATAAACCAAACCAAACCAAAAATCCCCACCCAGACACTGAGTTTTCCAGTGATTTTTGGGTTTGGAATGTCGGGACTGTGCAGAAATTTTGCTACACATTAATTTATCTTTAAAATGAAGCCAAAAAGACCAAGTTTGATCCTTTAGGTGATTTTGTCTTGGGCAGAACTTTTTCTATCCCATCTCTGCACCCACTTTTTTTTCTTTTCAGGGCAATTAAAGGAGCCCCAGTGCTCCCAGCACTCTGGAACATTTGGCCCCTGCTTCAGTGCCCTTCGCTGCTGATCCCCTTCACATTTCCATGCCCTGGAAAAGCTGTTATCCCCCTGCACCAAATAAAAATGTCATTATTCAGACAAAGTGAGATATTAAATAAGGCAGTCGGTGGGAGTGTCTCAAAGCCACTGGGAAGTAAAAGTAGAGGAGAATCATGTTTTAGAGCCCTCTCTGAAGAACATTTCTGACATTTTAAAATACGTTTTTCATTCAGTTAAAAAAATTCAATAGAATTTAGCAAATTTGTGGTCAGCTTCAGCCTCCTGAAGAGAACTTTTTGGTGAATAAACAGCTTTTAACATTAAAAAAAAAGGTATCACCACCTGCAGGACAAGTCTGTGTGGACTGGATGAGCACAAGTGGTATAAAAAGTGTGCAAAACTTTCCAAAATCCCAGACACTGTGGTTGGGCTGGCATGTGATTTGGTTCTTCCCCAGAGGTTATTGTAAATTAGAGCACGGGTCCCTGCCTGCACTGGACTGGTATTAACTGGCACATTTACTCAATTACACTGATTCTAACAGCAAAAATTGCATCTGAACATTGATAAAATGTGAAATAACACAGATGAGGGAGGATCCACCACAGGGAACAAAATTCCCATATAAAAATCTCCTTCAGTTTGGGGTTTGGTCAGCATAGAAGGAGGGGAAAAAAGTGAAGGGACTTTAAATTCTTAACCCAGGGGAAAAAAGTGAAGGGGCTTTAAATTCTTAATACAGGGAACAAAGTGAAGGGACTTTAAATTGCCAAGCCAGCAGTTCTGCTGGGTGACCCAGCCCAGGGAATTGGTGCCTGCAGTGGAATTGCTGCAGCTTTCCCTTCGCTGGGCAATTTGCTTTAAACTCCAAGGAGCAAATTCTGGAGGTTGCAGAGGAATGAAGGGCTGGGAAGGGTTTGAAAAGCGTCCCTGTTGTGGCGGCCTCTGCACCTCAGTGGGAGCCGAGAGGCCTCAGCCCCGAGCCAAGTGACAGATGATTCTCCCCTGAAATGTTTTCAGACGGAACAGAAGACGTTCTTTATCTGTGTGGTCTGAGCTCATTTACTGCAGGAGAAATCTCCAGCTCCTGGCCGACTGAAAGCCAGGGCTTGTTCTCCCATCTGATGGATGAATGGAATTCAGAAGTTTGATACTGTCCCCTGAGATGCCATTTAAATCCACAGATACATTCAGCCAGCAGGTAAAGTTAGAATGTCATTCTGCAGGCTCATCTCTCCCTCCCTGCCCCCTCCCCTCACACAGGAGCCTGTCTTCACTTTTCCTTGCTGCCATGAACCCCAGCACCTTCAAAAGGAGATGCCAGGAGCAGGGGAATGGCTCCAAACTGACAGAGAGCAGGATTACATCAGATAGGATGGAAAAATTCTTCCCCTACCAGCATGGTGAGGCCCTGGCACGGATTGACCAGAGAAGTTTGGTGGAATGGTTTGGGTTGGGAAGGACCTTAAAGATCATCTCATTCCACTCCCTGCCACCTTCCACTACCCCAGGTGCTCCCAGCCCCAATGTCCAGCCTGGCCTTGGACATTTCCAGGGATCCAGGAGCAGCCTCAGCTGCTCTGGGCACCCTGTGCCAGCCCTGCCCACCCTCACAGGGAAGGATTTCCTCCTTTCCTCCAACCCAAATTCCCCCTCTTTCAGTCTGGCAGACAAACTCACCCCCTTCCTAATAAACTTACCCACCTCCTTGAGATCCAAACACAAATCCCAAATCCATCCTAATCTTTGGCACACTATTTGTGGCAGTTTGATTTATTTTGCCTGTTCTGCTGCTGCTGCAGATTCAAAACTTTGAAATCAGAAGAATGCAGCGAAGCAGCAGCAGAACAGAAGGAAATTTTCTTTCTCTTTCTTTTCTTTTTTTTTTTTTTTGGAAGCAAATGACTCATTTGCTGTATTGACATCCCCATGGATTCTTCCCCAGAACAGATTGTGCTCTGAAGGAACTGCTGAACTTGATATAAAAGAAATTCTTCCCAGTGCAGCAACATAGAGACCATGAGGGGCTTTTGCATCTGATTACCCACCAAAAATGTGCCCATTCAGCCCAGCCCCAGCCTGCACATTTCCCTGTGTTTCTGAGGTTACCTCTGTTTATCACAAAAAGGGCTCCAAGACAGTCAGAGCTGCTACTGTTGTAATCCATCCAAGATGGATCGTGGAAAAGGCTGAAATAAAAGCCAAGCTTCCTGCCCCATGTGTCTGCCAGACTGCTGCAGAAAGGTCAGGGGCATCCTCACTGCAGACTGGTAATTGCAAAAAATGAAGGAGGTGAACCTTAACCAGGAGATCAAAGGAGGAGAGGGAAGGAGAGGGTTTTACAGGGAGCAGACTGACTACGGGGCAAGACATTAGGGGGAAAGAAATATCTTGTACCAGGAAAAAAGGCAGTGTAATTAGCATTGCCTCCATGAATCAGGCAGATAGAGAGGAAAACCCAGCAGATAACGAGACATAATGGTCCCTGGGCAGCTGCTTGTACCCCTGAAGGAGAACATGGCCATGTTTTGTTGCAGTAAATATTTTCTCTGAGTTGCAAGAGGCAAGTGCTGGAAAGCTGGAGCTTGGTTTGCTGGGAGAAAACAGAATTGCAGCAAGATCAGGATCTTCAGAATCCTTGGTATATTTTGGGCACAAACATTGGTGAGAACAACGTTGTGTTGGGAGACCCTGGGAGATTGTGGCAGTACTGACCCCAAACCAGCCCTGATGATCCCAGCTCTGCTGATCCCAGCCTTGTGTGATCCCAGCTCTGC
>PYHW01009884.1:0-12918 GCA_013186435.1 Turdus rufiventris
CATTCTCCATTTCAAAGAGAAGCTCCTGCCTTTCTCAGCAGACACCTGTCCTCCAAACTAGGACAAAGGGGAAAAAATGTGGCTTTTTAGGGTAAAAGGATCACAAAAACATGTCTTGGGAAAGGGCAGACCCCTGGATCTGCCGTGCTCTGTGCGTATGTGGGATTCTGATGACAAAAGGAGGATGCCAGGACCTTCCCTGGCTTGTGCTCTGGGTTAAGATTAATAACTTCCCTCAGTTTGATCAAGCTGTGCCTCACGGTGCTGGATCCCACTTGGCAAAGCTCCTGGTGCAATAACTGCTGGAATTTGATTGCTCCCCTCATCACACAGAGCTGCTCTGAGCCTGCACGTGCTGAAGAAGGCACAGATTTAGAGCTGGCTTTTCCCAGTCCCTCCCAGTCCCAGGCTGCTGGAGCTGGGATTGTTCATCCCATGCTGAAATCCCTGCAGAGCCTGGGAACAGCAGAGCTCTGCTTGTCACACAAAGCCCAGGTGCATCCATGCAGCTGAATCTTATTTCACTTTCCTCACCAGCTCGGGGAAGATAAAGCTAAAATCCTTTTGCTGGCCATAAGTAAATAAATAAACAAACTCAGGAGCTCAAGTATGTGTGGCATTCTGCTTTCCCTGAGCAGGCAGTGTAAACAAACACAAAGCAGCTTTTTTCTCCCCCTCCTGCTGCAGAACTTTGCCAATTGATACTGG
This sequence comes from Turdus rufiventris, assembly GCA_013186435.1. Taxonomy (NCBI): domain Eukaryota; kingdom Metazoa; phylum Chordata; class Aves; order Passeriformes; family Turdidae; genus Turdus; species Turdus rufiventris. The sequence continues at coordinate 709 of PYHW01009884.1, forward strand.
AGTAGGAATATTAACACATGCCCACTCCAAAATGTGATACCCTTTGGGGTCTTGGAGATGAGCTCCTCTGAAGTGCTTTTTTCTTCAGCTGCCTGACAAGGTTTTTGGCTCCACTTCAGTCTGGTAAGGAGACAGCTGCTCAACTTCTGACACAAATGAAGAAAATTGATGAGATGCTATCTCCAAAATTCCCTTTTTCCTGGCAGGCACTTCTAGGCTGAGTGCTGGGAGTCACTCAAAGGTTTGGGATTTTTTTTATTTTTTTAAACCTTAGTTAGGGCAGGATTTGGGGTTTGCTTTGTTGGCTGGGCTGTTTCTAATAATGCTGAACAAATGCACAGAAACTGAATCTTTGGGAGCATGAACAAGGATCACAGAATTTACACTTCCACTTACACAGCTTGGTTGCTGTTGTGTACTGAGTTATGTCCATGAGTTTGCATAATTCTGAGCAATTTATTTATGTCTGTTTGTTGTGGAAATGCAGGTGACAGAATCTCCAGGGGGGCCCTGTAAGGAGGGGTCTTCTTGGGGTGTTTCTGTGAGTCTGGGTTTTCCCAGGGTGGTTCTTTTAGGAGGGTGGAGATGTGGTTGTGTGACCAAGAGGAATAATGTCAGTAGCTCCCAGAATTCGTGTGCCCATTGTGAAATTCCTCTGCTCCTCTCTCGAGTGGGACAGCCTGGAGAAGCTCTCAGGATTTTGAAGGCCACTCATTCCAGGGAAAATATGTTTATTTTTCAGCTGAGCACCAAGGAAACTCCTCTCATTCTGCTTCACTGCCGTGGTTTTCCTGCTCCTCAGGATAACAAAAACTACATTTTCCACGTTCCTCTTGAACTATTTCCTCACAGTTCCATCTACAAAAACCTCAGCTGTGTAAAGTGCACCTTCAGTCCTGTCTGGCTAAAAAAGCTTGAAATTTATTGCATTGCTATCCTGTTTCATTAGAAACAAACCTCTTTGCTAGTCCAGCTTTAGACTTTATGTCACTTTGTGATTATCTTTATTGTGGCAAAGGCTTTGGGTTTGACACATGCTTTGCTGTTCCTTTTTAAATCTCCCTGGAAAAGCAGCCATGGAAAGCTCTGAATAATGCACATGACATATGCTGCCTGTCTCTCAGAGGGAACTGAAGAACCTGACAGCAATTTGCATTTTTGGAGCTGCAGAAGACACACAGGAAACTTCAGGCAAGAGTTTTTGGGACTCTGAGGTCAAACTGAGAAGAGGAATTCAGAGAGGCCCCAGCAGAGATGGGAATTGGGTGGAGAACAGAGGATGGAGCACAGAGCTGGCCTGAAATGAAATATAATCCAGTTGATGCCACTGTAAATTCATAAAGACATCATTTTCCTTAGGATGGTAAAACTTGGGTCCCATTTGGCAAACTCAGAGGAACAGACACAGCATCTCCAGTTGTCCTTGTAGGGAAATGCTAATAAAGGTGGGGCTGTTGATTTCTCGTGGCAGGAAATGTCAGCTCAGTGCTCACCTGAGCTCTGCTTTCTTTCTTAGAGGTGGAATAATTAATTAGCATCAATTTTCAGTGCTCTCTACTCTTGTTACTGAGCATTCCCTGAAACCTTGTGGGAGATGGGAGATTGCAGTAGCTGGAAGTAGAACACACAGTGGTAAAAAATGCCTTGGCTGTTTAAAGTGGGTAAAAAATTCTTAACCAAATATCATGGATTCATGGAATGGTTTGGGCTGGAAAGGACCTTAAAGCCCATCCCATTCCACCCCTGCCATGGCAGGGACACCTCCCACTATCCCAGGCTGCTCCAAGCCCTGTCCAGCCTGGCCTTGGACACTTGCAGGGATCCAGGGACAGCCACAGATGCTCTGGGTCCCTGTGCCTGAGCCTCACCACCCTCCCAGGGAAGAATTCCTTCCCAATATCAAATTCTGTGTTGCAGCCTGGCTGTTATTAGTTCAGTTTTTTGTAGAGATTAGCAGACACACTCTGTTAAACAACTGAGAGAAGATTAAACAACAAATTAAGTGAGTTTTGGGTTTTGGTTTTTCCTAATAAAATAAATTAATTTACAAGAATCAAGTACTGCACCCCCAAACCCCATTTGCACTCCCTTTCTTCATTGCAAATGAATGACAGGCACAATCAAAATTTCCACTTTTCTGAGGAATTTTGGGATGAATTCTCCAGCCAGCTCACGGAGTGGCATTTGGAGGTGGCAGCTCTGTGACAAGAGAGGCTGTGGGGACACTGCTGTCCCTCCCTGCCTCACCCCAGCAGCACCAGCTCTGCACCCATTAGTGACTGACACTTGGATTATATTAACTGGGAGCCAGTTTTGATGTTTTCATCTCAAACAAGCCCATTTTTGTTGTTGTCAGGATCTGTTTCGTGTCCAGCTCTCCCAGAGCGCAGGGTTGGGTTTGGAGCTCGTGCAGGTGGGAGCACAGGACTCGTGCAGCAGAATTTACCTTTTTTAAAATATTCCCCCAGCTCCTTTGTCTCTTGGCAACTGCAAAAATAACTCCATCAAGAATAAACCTGCAAACAAGGGCGAAAAAGCAGAACTGTGTGAAGACATGAAATACTCTCGTTTAAATAGTGCTGGAAAGCTATTTCCTCCCCCTGTACCCTTCCAAGGCTGGAATGATGTGCTCTGATTCTTAAACACAAATCCTGACTTGCATAAATCCAGAGATTTCATCTGTGCAGAGCTGCAAATTGCTGGGATAGTAATACCTGGATATTTTATGGCACATCCTTAAGTCAATAGGCAAAAGGGTTCTGAATAAAAGCCTTAAAATTACCTCATGAATTATTAACTCTTCCCTGTATTACCTTTGAATTATAAAAGCCTGGAAAAATAGGATGGAGAATTGAAAACATCAATCTCAGGTTCTTTAAAAACGTAATACTGATCATTTGAGCAGTGTACAAATCTTTTATTAAAGATAAAGAGGAAGCCATACTTTTTTATTAACTCCAGGATATGCCCAATCCACATGATTAAAAATCTCATTACGAACTCAAGTCAGGGAGGTGATTTATTGCTGAAACAAAATAGGAGGTGTTTTGCTGCCCAAAGCTGTATTTATGGTGAAAAAACCCTCTCAATTTGTATCTCCTTTTCTGGGTTAGGTATTTCTGAGGGTGGATTGGCTTTTCCTGGGAATGATGGAGTTTTTCACTCCAGCCCTCAGCTAAACACTGCTACCATAAGAGGAAAAGCCTGAAGTAAAATTATAGGTACCAGAAGATACATTTTTCCTCTAGTAAATTCAGCTGGAGCAAATGATTTTGTCTGATTAGGTAATAGGATGTGCAGAAAAAAAAAAAAAAAAATCAGGATTTTATACATAGTTACCATTCAAGTGGAGCTAATTCTGTAAAGCAAGTGTAGATATTTTAGGGCTTAATTGTGTATAACATACACTAATATTTCCTGATCACTATAGTAGGGATGTACTGTTCTAAAGGAGCCCTTGAAGTCTCATTTTGCAATGATAAAAAAATTATCAACCCAACGACATTTTTTCCCCCCAAAAATACCATCCTACTTTGGGAGATACAGATCACAGATAATATTTTTGTCCTGCTATACCTGAAGCAGATCAAATATTTTGTTTTGTGTTAGGCAGCTCTATGGGTGAATTGTACTCTGAATTATGCCCAGCACAAGTTCTGGGATTATTTATATTCCACCCTACAATGTAAAATGGAGATAATACCGAATTTATTTACGTCACAGCAGCTGTGGAGAAACTGGGTTAGACACACTTGCATATAAAGACAAGACATTAAATGGTGCCATCAATTCCTGCAAGCCAGCAGAAAAATAGCTTTTTCTCTCCCTGATAACCATGCCTGGATGGCTCCCAAGGCTGAGTGCGACTTTTGCACATCCCACAGGAAGTTTGGATTCTCTCCTGCGCCGTGGGTGGAAAATGCCTGCTATAATGGTGACAGGTGCAATAGGTATTGAAACGTAAACCTCTCCCTGCTCCTGGGGAACATATTGCCAGTCCTGGGCTCTGCTCCAGAGGGGTGTTTTGGGAGAAATTACAGATCTTGAGGTAGAGAAACAGTTCTGGAAATAGGTTGCTTTCAGAAAAAACTGGCAGCTTTTCAGCTGTTGAGCATGTTGGGAGTGGGGAGGATGGAGGAGCTCAGGGGAGGGGATGCTGGATTGCAGAGGGGTGGCAGATCTGGGGCTCAGACACCAGGAAGGGGCTCCTGGGGTGGGTAAATGGGTTTGTGGGGAGCCTGGACTCCTCTCCCTTGGGGTATTTCCCTCTGGATTCTGGGCTTGGTGCGCTGAGCAGCTTCCACTCACCAGCCTCAAAACTTCAACTATTAAATACAGCCAAGGTGTGAGAGTGCTTGGAGCTTCTTGGTTTAGAGCTCTGTCCTGGTGATCTCAGCAGACATCCAGTGCAAAACGGTGGAAAAGTGCTGAGGGGACTTTTTCCAGAGAGTGGGATGGAAAAACTGTTTTCTAGAGAGAATCATGGAATGGTTTGGGTTGGAAGAAACCGTAAAGATCACCCAGTCCCACCCATTTCCATGGGCAGGGACACCTTGCAATACCCCAGGTTGTTCCAAATCCCTGTCCAGCCTGGCCTTGGACACTTCCAGGGATGGGGCAGCCATCCATATTTCTGGAATATCTGAAGGAGGACATCTTCAGCTCCAGAAAGACCCAGGCATTCCAGGGAGATGTCAGCAGACAGCGCTGTCAGCATGTCCCTCAGGCTCTGTGAAGGAAATGTTCTCAGTAAATGTGCTCTGTGAGTTTGCAGCCTTTAATCTGCTGTGTAAATGTGTCTTCAACGTGTGAAATTCTGGGGTATCAGGAATTAGAGGTGGGGTTCATCTCCTGCCTGTGTTTGGCCTGTGATAATTAAACCACCTGACTGTGTTAGGAAGAGCAAAACAAGAAAAATGTCCCCAAATAATTTTAAAAAATCTCCCTTGAATCTATCTCCAAAGTGCGATTTGTTGTCATAGCTATGGCAGTTGAGGAAGGCTCCTCAAGAGAGCAAGAACTTGTTTTCTCTGGGAAATATGCTTTTCTTTCTTTTTTCCTCCTCTATTTGCACATGAGCGTTGTTATGTTTTCATTCCCATCTGGAAGGTAAAATCTCCCTCTGAAATCTCTGCCGTGGCTGTGTGGAACAGCACCAAAGTAGGTGATAATGAACACATTCAACATCTGACGGGGATTAACAAGGAACACTCAAGATCCTGCTGGAGGAAATCCTGTCTGTAAATCCATTGCACACCAATATCTGCTCAGCCTGAATATTTCAGGATTTTCCAGCTTTCAAAGGAGTGTTTTAGGTTGGGCTGGGAGTGTCATGTCCACGTTTGTGTGCTTGGAGAGCCCCCAGCACCAATATTTTGCTTCATTGGGATGCTGCTGTTGGATGTGAGTGCTCACTAATGCAAACATGGCTTAGGCTCTTCCTTGTGTCATGTTGAGAATAAAAAAATATGAATTAGACAAGATGAATTTAAAAAATATATGCTAATGTATATGGTAAATGGGATAACTGCTCAGTTTGGAGCTTATGTGGATTTTGTTTTTCAGGAATATGCTTTGCAACTCACAGGCCACATTCCTGCAACCTGGATTTCATCGGCCAGACCCTCATTTTCCTCTTCATAAAACATTGGGGAGTTTGAATTTGTGATTTGGCTTGAGTTTTACTTTATGGTGCTGTAACAGCAACGCCAATTTATCGTGCAGGTTATTGGAAAATCCGATTTGGAGAATCTGAGGGAAAGACAACAGCCTGAAAAAGGAATGGGAACATCACAGAGCTAAACAGGCACCCAAATAGTCTGTCTAACAACTATCAAAGTGATAAGTTTGGATTAGGGTTAATTTACAGCTTCTATATATTGTAACTTCTCCCGTGGAACACCAAGTCGATGTCAATGATTTGACATTGCTTTCAAAAAGTACAATTACAGTATATTCCACACAAGAGTTACGTTTCACAGGAGCCCTTTGTTAGGCTTGGCAATAAGTTTGACACAGCTTGGTTCAGAGCTGAGTATTTCACTTTTTTTCCCCCAAAACACCGTTCAATAAAGTGCTCAGCAGACAAAAGGTTCACCTATGAAAACAGAATTCCATTGTATTTATTTGTGTTCTCGTGCCTGCCTGTATTTTATGTTCAAAGTAAGGAAAGTTTTCCAGGTCGAGGCTGGGATATGTGGCAGACCTGAAGAGGTGCATCTCTGCTAGGTGTGTGATAACTCAATACCACAAATACCCCGAAAACAGAGCTGTGAAGAGCGTGGTGTTGAAAGGGAATTAAAATGTGTATTTTTGTCGTGTGAGAACAGATCCCTTCAGATGTGGCCTCTTTGTGGGGAGGGCTGAGAGAAGGGCTCTTTGTTCAGCCTTTACCTGGTGGCTTCTCAAATATCCCTGTGGCTTTCCAGGCTGGCTTTGTGTCTTGGGATGAACCTTGGGGCTATGGATGGTTCTTCCTTTCACCTCATCCTACCCAGCACAATTCCTTCCTGAAACCAGGGCTGGGCAGAGCTGAGACTGAAATGGAAAACAATAGAGAGATAAAGTGTATAAAATCCTATATTATAGAGGGTCTTCCTGCTGTGTTCTTCACCCCAAATGTGTTTTTTGGGGAACCACCACAGGGAAATGTTCACATTCTGTTGCATAAATGAGGCCATGAAGTGCTTTATCCTGACCATGCCAAAATAAGTTTTTAAAAAAACAAAACCAAACAGTTAAATGGGGAAATAAGGCCTCCCATGGAGAGTTTAAGCAGATTAAGGACTTACCAGGTAACTCCTGGTATTTTTTATGGAAAGCTTTACATCTTTAATTCCTCTGCTTTAGCTGAAGGCCAAACCTGCTCAAACCCACCACTGGTGATTAATGTGTAGGAAATGCTCACATATCTTATTCCAACCGATGTTCTCCGGTAGTTTGTGGATGTAAGGATGTGTAAAATATTCTAAATTGTCCTGGCAGCACCTTTTCCCTCTCCAGTTTTGTACTGGGATCAGAAAAACAATGAGAGCTGCATTTTAATTCCTGTATTCTGGTGGTGGAAACCTCCTGATCTGGAGAATCCGTCCTGTGGGACATGGGACTGAACTGACATAAAAGGGGGAAAAAAAAGTCACAAACACAAGACTCTCCCTGAAACATCGTTCTGAAGTGGTTTTTAGGCATCTGAACCCAAACCCTGGGTGATGCTGAGCTCCAGGTTCAGCTGGGCAGTGTGGCAGCTGAGTTACCAACCTGGTCAGTCCTCTGCTGTTCCCTGCCACAATTCTGGGAATCCCACAGGCATTTCAGGAATTCCAGGCCTCCCTGGTCCTTTTGGATTTACTGCCCTAAAAGTGATACCATGTTTTGACAGATGGTGTCAGCTTCACCACAGATCTAAGATGATCACAAGAAGATATTGGCTTAAAAATACAAATTTTGGGGGCAAAACAGTGAAAACAAATACTAATGATCCCTGTTAATAGTATATTTATAATAAACTCTGCTTTCTTTGCTGTTATTTCCCAGTTTTTTCCCCACAGTTTTCAGCACTTTGGGATTGGTGTCTAACTGGTTCTGAAGGACATTTGCTGGGATTCTTCAGGATCAGAGATCCCCACCTTGCCATGATTTACTTTAGGAATGAGGTGATTCCTTCAAATTCCCTCTGTGGCATTGCTTTGGTGTAAAGGTGCTAGAGCAGCAGCTTAATGAGGTAATTATAATTAACATTACGCAGGGGTTTAGAGCCCTCAGGCAGGAGTCTCAGCACCGTGGTCCAACTCTTGATTTAAAGGAATATCTTGAATACATTATTTACATCAGATATTAGCCCTGCTGTGCCAGTGACTGCAAGGGATTTATTAGCACCAGATCTATTTATTTGGAAGAAATTCTGTGTAATGAGCAAAGCTCCAAACTCAGTTTGGAAATAAATAGATGTTAATATCAGATAAATGATAAATAAGTTCAGCCTGGAGAGATCAGGGCAAACTCTCTGCTGGGGATTTAATGTTAATTCAGGGATATTTTAGGACACCATCCCCAGGCTCATGCCACATTGGGCTTCTGGAATGTCACTGCAGAGGTCTTCTGGGTTTTGAGATATTTCAGCCCTTCTTGTGTTTAGTGAAATACACTTGGCTCACTTCATGTTCAAATAGCTTCTAGAGCTTTAACCCTTTTTGTCCCTTGATGAGTGGAACCATTTGTGGTTGTGAGATGGGAGAGGCACAACTCAAATGTGGATTATTGAGTCAGGCTGAAAAAAAAACCTCAGTGTTCTGCAGGTCCCCAAAATTTTTTTCTGTGGAAGGAGATACTGGTTTAATCCAATTTTAAACATCCATTTTTTTTATCTTGGATGCCTGTGAAGTTCTTTGGTTTTCCTGTTATTATTTGCTGCTATTCCTACTGATATTATGGACAGTTTTTGAGGTAAATCTAAGCAAGTTTTTCCTCTACAGCTCCTGGCAGGAGTTTGAGGTGAGGTGAGGGTTTGTCTCTTCTCTCAGGCAATCAGTGACAGGACAAAGAGAAATATTTTCACCAGGGGAGGCCTGGGTTGGATATTAGGGAAAAAATTCTTCACTGAAAGAGGGATTGGGGAGTGTGGTGGAGTCACCATCCCTGGAAGTCTTCAAAGGATGAGTAGATGTGGCAGTGGTGGGTGATGTGGTCAAAGGTTGGACCTGGTGGTCTTGGAGGTGTTTTCCAACCTTAAAGATTCTGTTCTGTGGTATCCAAATGGATCAGCAAGTGGAATAACTGAAGGAAATATGGGAAAAGAGTGAGTGTGGCAATGCTAAATCCTGATCCAGAAGGTGCCCCTGTGTCTGCCATGAATGCTGCATGAACACCCTGTAAATTCTGGATCTGGGGCTTGTGTAATAACTTTCCTGTGGATTAAGATTTCCAAAAATGTAAGGGATCGATTCCCCTGAAATGCTGGCACTTTGGGTTTCCTCTCTCCCCCTCCCATGCAGACATGTGCAGCTTTCCCTGGTGCTGTGAGGAGAGTGGACTCAGTGAAATCAGTCCTCACATTCTGCTGGCTTTGCTGTGTTTGCTCTGAGAGTGAAAAATTCATGGCTCCAGGTGACAGCAGCGTGCAGAATTGAACAGCCTGGGCTGTGGCCGGAGCTCTCCTGACCCAGGAGCTCTCCTGACCCAGGAGCTCTCCTGCTTGGCTCACGTTCCTGAAAGCTGAAGTCCCAAAGCCAGCAGAAAAACTCCTTCCCTAAGCAGGGCTCTGCCAGAGGAGGACACAGGGACTTCCTCCTGCAGACGAGGCACAATTTACACAGTCAGGATATTTTCTACCAGTGCTGCAGGTGAGCTGAGGGGAAAACAGAGTTCTGCTGATGCTGCTGTTCTTTGCTGTGATATTGCTGCTGAGGCCAGAAGTTCCTTGCTCCATAAATGTAGGTGGGTTTTGTGAATTCAAAGCAGCTTAATTCCATAGAGGAGAAGGCAGTTTGTGCATCACCTCTGTTCTGTGCCCTGCTCCTGCAATCACCACGTCCATCAGGAGCTTTGGGGATGAACACTGTGCTGGGATCATCAGGCAATCTTGGTAAAGATTTTGATAAATAACTCGTGTAAATGTGATCCAGGTCAAAGCCATTTTCTCTCTGCTTCTGCTTAGCCCTTTAATTTATTATTATTTTTTAAAATAATCATTTCTTGCCAGCACATGGGGGAGTGCTGCCCCCCGAGCTGCAGCTAAGCAGGATTGATGGTTTGCCTCTACCCACCCCAGTTTAATTAGGCTGTTCCTATTTCCTGCCCCTCATTACACCACTGCTGCTGCCCGACACAGCACTGCAAACAAATTATTAGCAAAGCACAGAGGAATACAAGCTGCTAATTTGTTTTGGTCTCTGCTGGAAAATTGCAATTGTACATATTGCTTTTCAAAGTATTTTATGGGGCCTGACACCGAGCTTGGTTATCTAAGTGTTGCTTTTCAGAGGAGCAAGCTTTGGCTGGGTTGTTAATTATGGATAATTGTATATATATTAATTATATTAGCTGTTTCTCTCAGGACAGAGAGGTTCAGGTGGATGCAAACCAGGAGGGATTTTGCATTTCATGACTGCACAGGGAAAACAGGGGAAATTTTACCAGAGGTTAAGCAGCACATGGTTTAAATTTAAATTTTTAAATTGTGGCGCTGAGATTTTAGCTGGCTGAGTGAAACCCCAGGTCAGGGCAGCAATGCAGAATTCTGGCAGGGGTACAAAACAAAACTCAAAACCAAGAAAAGAAATGAATTCTGTTTGTGCTTTTCTGGTTTAGGGTTGAAGAGTGGCAAGAGGAACAAAGTCAGCTGTGGGATGGGTTCAGGGCCCTGCAGTGGAAGGAGCCACAGTTACAGGAGGGTGGCAAAGGCAGGGAAACAGCCAAGAAGAAACCCTGGTAAAAGGCTTGTACTGCACTGAAATCCCTGAAACTGTTCATTAAGTGAATTTACAGATCCTTACACCATTTAAAAATTTTCAGTTTGAAAGTTAACCTTTTTGTCATTAAATAGAGTGAAATATTCACAGTAGTGACCCAAAGTTGTTTGGTTTGTCCTCATTACGAATGCACCCTTCATTCATTACCTGCGTGGGTTTGAGATACTTTATGGGGTGGAAGAAGGTTTATTCTGAATTAACAACACCACTCTCCTCCCTCAATTTTCTCTTTCTATGCCATGAGGTTTTGTGATGTTTATTATTTTGCAAGCTTTGGATCTCCCTAAATTTGAGAAAAACCTGCAAATAACAACATCCAACGTGGTCTTGAACGTTTCCAGGGATGGGCAACCCAACACTTCTCTGGGCAACTTTTGTTCAGTGGGAGATAACATTGATCCTGGAATTTGGGTTTGAATAGGATTGTGTTTCATGTTGAGCAAAATTCTGCTTTTGTGCAGAATATTTTTATAGCCTGACAAAATCAAACCTTTGTGCGGAAGGTGGGCTGGGGAAAACTCAGTTCTTGAGCTGAAGAACCAAAGTTCTGGCCCAGACTGTGACCTCTTTTGAGTGAGTGTTGGCATCATAATTTCTGTGCTCTAATGAGTCATGCAGGATCTCAGATTCAGTTTGAGATTCTCCAGCCTGAGATAAGGAGCAAAAACAGCAGAGGAATTTACAGGAAGGGAGCGGGTGATGTTCAAACATTGCTCCATCCTTCCTCGAGTGTGTGAAATGACAGCTGAGATTAAAGCAGGTCATCTCTGGTGAGTGATTTCACAATATCCCAGTTCCTGTGACCCTGTGAGATGGGGAAAGTCAGCTGCTGGCATGAAGCTGAGGAGAGAAGGTTTTGAAAGGGCTTTGTTTGTGCAGCACACCCGTTCTTCGAGAGCCTCCCAGCTCGTGCTGTTTACAAAAACCCTCTTCTCCAGAAATGAGAGTCAGCCAAAGTGTGGTTTGGAGCTCTGGGGCTGGATCCCTTCCTGGTGTGTGTAGGACAGAGGGCAGCAGTCCCACAGGCTGCAGTATTTCATCCCTGAGTGGTTGCTGGAACGCTGTTCCTTCCTGTGACTTCTGTCCTGGATCCTTCTGGGGGAGCTGATTCCAGAGGGGACAGAAGAAATGCAACATTTCCTGCAGGGAAGGAATTCTTTCTGTGCTCTGACAAGCCAAATAATAAAACAACAGCCTTAATGGCAGACCAAATTTATGTTTGCAGACCTGCCCACCTGGTTTTGTGCTAAAAATTCATGAGTAAGAAGTTTTCTGGTTCCTTGAGCAGGTGGAGCTGCTCCCAACACCACTGGGATATTTTTTTCCTCAGATGTGGGGCATCCACAAATGTTTCCCCTTTTGTAGGGGAACTTTACATCATAGAGGGTTTAAGACCAGTTCTGGCAGCTGGTTTTGAATAAATTAATAATAATAGATTTTATCCCTGTGGGTGTGGTGAGGCCCTGGCACAGGTTGCTCACAGAAAACCTTGCAGATCCTCTCATTCCAAATCTCCTGCCATGGGCAGGGACACTTTCCATGTGTCCACATTCCATCCCATCTGTCCCAGGTTGCTTCCAGCCCCATCCAACCCAACCCATCCATGATTTTAATCCATGTTTCTCATTTCAGCCGTGACCGGGCACTCCAGGGACCCCAGAGCAGCCTCTGCCTCCCTTGTGAAAGCTCCTTTGCCCTGGAAATGCCTTGGGCATCTCCTTTATCCCACTAAATGCTTTAGCAA
>PYHW01009884.1:21868-43247 GCA_013186435.1 Turdus rufiventris
ACAAGGGAACAGCCTCAGGTTGCACCAGGGGAGGTTCAGGTTGGATTTTAGGGACAGTTTCTCCATAGTGCTTGAACACAGGGTTTATTGGGCATGGTGGAATCAGCTGATGCTGGCACTTCGTGATCTTGAAGGTCTTTTCCAGCCTTTATGATTCCATAATTCCATAATTCTGTGACTCTTCTCGGGAATCTCAGCCTGGGCAAACTCTGTGCTGAAGGCCTGAACTAACCAGGCAAAGATTTGCATGAGAGTTAATTTGGCATTGCCGGTAATAATCCTCTGGGTTTGCTCTGAAATGAAATCCCTCCAGTGAGTCACTTCTCTCACACAGCTCAAATATTTACAGTTTGTGAGGAATGTGATATCCAGGGCAGGATCAGACTTCCCTGGTCAGCGTGAGAGTGAGGGGCTGGGGGATGGTGTTTGCTTAGGGGAATGAGAGACCTTGGCCATACAAAGCCAACCCAAATCCTTCAGAAGCCCAGCTTTGGTTCAGACTTTTGTTAGAGAAGCTGGTGACTCCCTAAAGCTCTGTGGGATGATAAAAATGTGCAGAAGTGGAAGGGGTCTGGCCAGGCCTGTTAGCACTGAGACATTTTAGTCCCTTTTTGGGGCTACTGAGCCTGGAGTTGTGTGTTCCTTGGCCAAAGAGGAGTTCAATATTGCCTTGTTGAGGGATGTGTGGTCCTGGGAGAAGTGCAGATCTCCTGCCCCTGGAATTCCAGCCATCAGGATTGTCCATCAGCACTCCCCAGCACCAGCAGCAATTTGGGATTCATGGAAAAGGAGGAGAGGGAAAGCTGAATTTGATGAAAACCCACCGAGGAGCAATGGTAATTGATGTGTCTTCATCCTTTCTGAGCCACTACAGCTTGGGATTTATTCAGAATAAAGCTCACTCAGGGTTTAGGATAAGCAGAGGGGATCCATCTGGTGATTTTACATCTCAAGGGCTACAAAAGGGACTCACAACTGACAACTTTTATTGCTCTGTTGTCTCAAAATCTGAAAGCATTAAAAGTTTTTCACTAGAAGGAAATACTGATCAGGAAACAGCCCAGACTAGGAATCCATATGAAGAGCAATTACTGCCCAGTTTGGTGATGGATTGGGTACCAGCCCAATTTAGTAATTTTTCATTTTACATTTTATAAAAATAAATGGCTATGTGATTAAAGCATCAAGTGTTGTGTCTCAGGCTTACAGGAAGCAGGGACTGAATTAGTTCACTTAATACTCACCCAGCTTACCCAGGTCTCCCATGAGGAGTTTCAGGCTTTTGTTCCAGGCTTGAACTTACATTTTGATAACCTTGGATTGAAAAAAAAAATAAATAAAAAAAAAAATATATATATATATATTAATCAGGCAAGAATCCTAATTCACAGCTTTCTTCTCAATCAAGATATTAAAAAAAAAAAAAAAAAAATCCCCTTTCTCTTCCCCACTGCATACAATACTTAGTCTGATCAGTGCCACTTGTTTATTCCTGCAATTTATTCCTATGCTGCTTTAAAAAAAAAAAAATAAAAAAAAAATTGACCAGGAATAGAAATTCCCAGTGTGGTTTTTTCTTTTAAAGCTATTTAATATAGAAATTCTACAGTATCATAAAAGCTGCTAAAATGACTTCACTCTCACCATATCTATGTGTAATGAATCAGTAGAGGTACTAAAAGCAATTTGGAATGCAAGTATGGGCCCTGCCAAATTAAAAGGTTGGGGAAAGTCTCTCTTAGGAGTTAAAAGCATCCAGCCTGTTGCCAAACAGGCTCTACTTTTAATAAAAACAATTCATTTGCAGAAAATAAGAGGAAATTGGACAGGGTCTTTTAAAAATTTTAAAACACCACAATCTTGTTTATTAGAACCAGTTATTAAAAGTTTAGAAATTGCAAACTGAAAATAAAAGAGCTGAGATGACTCCTGCAGTAGATGAGCATGTGAAGAAAAGGGTGTTTTGTGCTCTTTTTGCATTTATTCCCTGGTAAATAAATGTAACTTATCAGCCATCAGACCTGGAGTAATGCTGGTGGCTGGGGTTTGTGCATTTTATTATTTATTATTTTCTGATGAAAATGACACATTTCAAACCTTAATTCCATCTTGTTCATCCTTTCTTCTTCTTCCTTGGGAAAAAGGTGGATTTCATGCTTAAAGCATGGCAAATCCCAGAGAAGGATCCCTGAAGAAGGAAGGAAAAAACAAATAAAAAATATACAAAAATCCTGAATTTCCCTCTCTTGGCCTGGAGTTGGAGGACTCCAAGACTGCTCCAGGTTGTTGAACCTGACAGGACAGAGATTTTATTGCATCTCTTCTTCATCTTCCTGACACTGGCTCTGATTGAGGACTTCTGTTCTGGAAAATAACTCAAGGAGTAAGTATTTTAGACACATCTCATTTTTTAATGACCCAAAATCCAGGCACATCTCAAAACTTGAATAATTTCATATTTACCATTTAAACTCTGCTGAAATTTCACAGAAGCCTGACATTTTTGCAGGACATTAATGCTGTTTCTTGTTTTGCCTGTTCCTTCATTTTTCCTCCTGGATTAAGGATGGAATTAAATCAACATAAAGCTCTGGCCAGTCTGGCTACTGGTCTGTGTTGCACTCTGGTGTCACACAGTGACTTTAAAGCCCTAATTGAGCAGTTTCAGTTATTTTAAACTTTTATTTAAAGGCACAGAATGGCGATGTGATGCAGCTGAGTTTTGCTCTCAGCTGTGAATAAAGTCCTGCTTGCTCTATTCCTGCTTTGGTAGATTTATGACTGAGGGATAAATTTTTCCATGTTGACCACGAAGGAAATGTGTGGCTGGTGCCTTCCAGGCCGTGCTAGTTCTATAGAAAATTCAGTATCTAGCTGTTTCTGCCTAATTTCTTCTCAATTCCTAAAATCCTTCCTTGCTGACAGTTTAAAAACTTGCTTTCTGTAATTTATGTCATCACCGAGGCTTATGTCGGAAGAAATGTGTTTGGATTCTGAGCTAAACCCAGGAGCTGGATTTGTGTTACTAAACCAGGAATAACATTTGCATGGAATGAGGCTCCAGCTAACCTCTTCTGTTGTACTTGAGACCCTCCAAAAGCTGCAGGGGTACATTTCAAAATTCAAATACTTTTGGGGTAGAGACTGTTGAAAATGGCTCTATCAAAGATACCCAACATTAGTTTAATGAAATGAGACCATCAATCATGTCTGTAGGAAGTGAAAACTCAGGAGTTTTCACTGCAGAAAATGGGACTGGCAGCATCTTCCTCGCTGCCAGGTGATAAAGTTTCTTAATTACAGCCCCAGCTGGAACGAGAGGTCTTTGGGAATTGGACTGGGTTCACACAAGCACTTATCAGGAAATATAAATAGTTTATTTATTCATAGGCTTCTTGCTACAGGTTCTTGATGGACACTTGTGCTGCCTCAATCCACTCAATTCCGAATTGTTCTTTCGTGCAAGAACTTGATGGCAAAAAGCGCTGTAATTTAATTTAGCACAATGCCTTTAAAACAATGATGTTTGTTTTTTAAATGAATATTTTATATGTTGTGTTTAATTAAAATAAAAGTCTGCTACTGATCTAGGAGACGCAAAACAGACTCGAGTTCGTATTTATGAAGTGTAACAATATTGGCAAGAAACAACTTATCTTGTTTATGAGACATTCCTCCCATTACTGCTCCAGATTGCAGACGTTTTATTGCTGAGCTTTCCATGGTTTACAATTCAACAAATGGAGCGAAACTGTCAGCATGGAAATCAGGCTGTGAGCGTGGCTCTGGAGGAGCTGGGTTTCTGAGGGGAGTATTTACAGATCAGGAGCAGCAACTCCGCACTCCGGGAGCTTCCTTGGGTTGGAGTCCATGTGAGGACAGGGCAGCATGCTGGGAATCATGGAATTGGGGCTGGAAAAGCTCTCCCAGAACACTGGGCCAACCATTCCCAGCACTGCCCAGGCCACCACTGCCCCTGTCCCCAAGTGCCACATCCTCAGGGCTCTAAAACCTGTCCAGGGATGGGGATTCCAGCACTGCCCCTGTCCCCAAGTGCCACATCCTCATGGCTTTGAAACCCCTCCAGGGATGGGGATTCCAGCACTGCGTCTGTCCTCAAGTGCCACATCCTCATGGCTTTGAAACCCCTCCAGGGATGGGGACTCCACCACTGCCCCATGTCCCCAAGTGCCACATCCTCATGGCTTTAAAATCTCTCCAGGGATGGGGATTCCAGCACTGCGTCTGTCCTCAAGTGCCACATCCTCATGGCTTTGAAACCCCTCCAGGGATGGGGATTCCACCACTGCCCCATGTCCCCAAGTGCCACATCCACATGGTTTTAAAACCACTCCAGGGATGGGGATTCCAGCACTGCCCTGGGCAGATCTGTCAGGGCTGGGCAGCTCTCTCCATGAAGGAATTGTCCCAATATCCCCCCTGATCTCCCCTGGCCATTCCCTCTCCTTTCCCTGTTCCTGGAGCAGATCCCAAACCCCTCTGGCTGTCCCCTCCTATCAGGGAGTTGTGCAGAGCCACAAGGTCCCCCCTGAGCTTTTTTCTCCAGGCTGAGCCCCTTTCCAGCTCCTTCAGCTGCTCCTCATCACGCCTGAGCTCTTCCAAACGCAACAGGGAAAGAGGTGAATTTTTCGCTTTTATTTCCAATATGACACATTTGAACCTGGCCTTGGACACTTCCAGGGATCCAGAGGCAGCCACAGCTGCTCTGGACACCTGTGCCAGGGCTTCCACACCCTCATAGAGAAGAATTCCTTCCCAATATCCCATCTAACTCTGTCATAGTGAATTAATTCCCCCTTGCCCTGCCATTCCATTTCTTTGCAAAAAGCCCCTCTCCAGCTCTTTTGTTGTCCCCCTTCAGGTACTGAAATATTTTGCTCTAATTAATGAAAGCACCCCCAGATCAAAGTCCAACCCAAAACTTTCATATTTCCCATGTGTAGCCGTGGAGTTGCACATCTTTCCAGGCTCCTCATTAGTGTGGAGGATCTGTACCTCAATAATTTTAATAATAGCACTGCGGGCTGAACGCTGTACTGGGGGAAGATGTAATTAATTAAAGCAAGGCCCTTGTGATGCCAGCAGGTCTGTCCCATTTTTCAGGTGAGAAAAGGTGAGCTGAGCAGTGGTGTGGGTGTGCCATGCTCCTACCAGAGGCACTGGAAAAACAGTGATGGAAATCCATGGCATTGTCCTTCCAGTCAGGGAACACAGCACAAATTAATTCAAACTCTTGGTGATGAAAGTGGTCAGCTCACTTCTCTTCAGGGCCAGATTTTCATGAGAAAATTGTTGTGTTCCTTCATATCCACAGTTATTCAATGGGCACTCAAAAAACAGGAACAAAATTGGATAAATTCAGCTACAAAGAGGCACAAACCCTCGAGCAGTTCTGATGCAGGACTTGTTTTAGAGACCTCCAATCTCTCTTCCCTTCTCTGTTTCATCCTGAGCATGTTCCCTGCTGCCAGATTTCTTCTGAGGTTTCACAGACGACTCCAAATCCAGAGATTCATTATCCTCTTACTCATTTTTTCACACAACAATATTTTGACCAGTTTAATCATCTGCATGGAGAGTGTGGAAGTCTTGGCAGCTACTTGGCATACTAAGATAGATTCCCAAAAAGACCAGATACGCTTCAGAAATGTTGGAGAAGGAAGAGAGGAGATGTAATTTGCTTATTAATCATGCAGGAGAACAGACAGAGGAATGTCTGCTCCTCACTTACTTCTCTCCCTCTCCTCAAATTCTTTCTTGTCTGAATATCCAAATCTCTTTAGGATATAAATCCCTGCATTGTTCCATGTGCAATTGACTCCATGTGGTCTTTAGAAAAGCTAAATGAGTTCCTTAAATGTTGTGCTTAGTTATTCTATGGATTTTTTTGTGGCTTCTAATAAAGTTATGTCAGTGCTCTTTCTAAATTTATATCATTTTAAGTCTGAACAGTGTAAGTTTTAAGTGCATAAGTGATAACAACTCTTTTAGCAAGATTCTTTTTTTTTTACCCTTTTTCCTTGAAAAAGTAGTGAAGTGTGCCCTCAGGCACATTCTGTGACCTTTCTCTTCATCGGCCACTGGTCACTGATGCTCTTTTGCCACTTCACACTTTAAATTTCCAGTATTTTTGCTGAGATAAACAGGGCTGCTTTAGACAGTTGGATTCTTTGGGGTGGTAAATCCATGAGAAATCCAGGCTGTATTAGACAAAGTCAAATGCCTTTTCCGTGTGAAATGGGAGGCGGTGTGAAATAACACAGCATGCACAAAGCTACTATTATGTGTTCTCTGATGTCTACACAGACAGACAAGTATCAGTGCAGAAAGTGATTATTCCAACATATTTTGGATCCATATGTTTATTCCTCCTTCCTCACAAGATGGCAGCTTGCATGGAATGAAAAAAAAAAAAAAAGTGCAATAGGCTCAGATCCGTCTGAGTGTAAAAGCAGGAAGGTTCTGGAACAGGAGTGATCTTATTATTGGCCTGGATGGGACTGAATGTGCTCCCCTGGCTATGGAAATCCTCAGGTTTGGGTGTTGCAGATTTAGAAGTGCCCAGAGCAGATTCTGGCACAGGAGCAGCGGGTCAGTGCACGCAGCTGGGAAATGGAAAGGAATAAAGGAGAGCAGGCATTTGCAGTGACTGACAGCTGCTGTGTTATTCCTGTCTTTCCAAGGAGTTTCTTGTTGAACCAGAGAGAAAAGTGCAAAGCTCTGTGCTGGGATCTGCAGCCTGTCCTAGCTGGGCTGCCTGGTACCAGTTGGTGCAAATGGAATGGAGGAATTTGGGCGTGCACGGAGCACAGTCAGTTTGGTAGGGGCAGAAGAAATTTAGTGAATGATGGGATGGTTTGGGTTGAAGGGACCTTAAAGATCATCTAATTCCACCCCTTCCATGGGCAGGGACAACTCCTGGTTCCATCCAGCCTGGCCTGGGACGCTTCCAGGGTTATCTCAGTTCCAGTACTAACACGCGACACTGAAATCTCAATCATGACACTGAAATCTCAATCATGACACTGGTACTGCCTCAAAAAAAATTGCTGTACTCTGCTGAAAGGTTTGTGGGGCCACAGAGGGGTAAGAAGTTATTCTTTG
Organism: Turdus rufiventris; assembly: GCA_013186435.1. NCBI lineage: Eukaryota > Metazoa > Chordata > Aves > Passeriformes > Turdidae > Turdus > Turdus rufiventris. Next base: position 28,994 of record PYHW01009884.1, read on the forward strand.
CTCTCCATTCCTTTGGACATGCTGCTTGTTTGCTCTTCCAGTGGGAAGTTTCCCCCCAAACCAACTCTTCGTATTTAACAAACTTTAGCAAAATGTAGGGGAGAATTTCAAAGCTGATGTTTGCTGCAAGGTTTTACAAAAAAAAGCATTTTAGTCCCTGTTAATTTGTCAGAAGCTCCTCTTGGATTATTTCTGAATATCCCACCTGAAATCCATAGTTCAGTTGCAATCCTGGAGCCCCTCCCAGCCAGTGAGAAAAATATCACTCTAAATTCTGATAATTATCTATGGCTTCCTCATTCTTTTTTTTTTTTTTTTTTCCAGTGTAAATTTATCATTTATATTTCATTCCTCTCCTGTTTTGCTTTTTGGCTTTGGAGTTTTGTTGTTCTTCCCCTTTTCTCCAGTGAAATTCAACTTCTTTCCCTGCTTTCAGATGTTTCTGGAATTTCTCGAGGTTCATGATCCTCTGCAGATCATTGCCACAGAAAACAATGATAATTATGTTAATTATTCCCTGTGCTCACATTTTGTGCTGTCACCTGCAGCCCCTTTGGAGCTGTTATTTATTCCCAGATCCAGGAGCACCACAGGGTGTCCAGGTACATTTTGGATCTGCAGACCATTACGTTTCTCAGTGGAAGCTTTTAGCTCTAATCTCAGCTCTGGATGGCTCAGAAAGAAAAGGGAGGATGGGGAGCTTTTCTTCCCACCACTTCTTGTGCCTTCACTGAATTTTCTCCCAGGTTTTATCCCAGGGCTTTTATCCCCTTCTGCTCCCTCTCCCACCTCACCTCTCCCCCCTGCTGATCCCACTGCACCAGACGATGAATTCTCCATCCCCAAACCCCATTTCCACTGTGCGTCCTTTGCCTGTGCCCCCTGCCAGGATGGTTTTTTGTGACATCAAAGGCATTGCAGGACCTGTTTTAATTCCCAGTCCCACGATCCATCTGAAGATGCTCCTGCTTTTTGGCTACTCCAAGTGCAGGAGCATAAAATGCTTTTACATAGGAAAAGATTGAGAAGAAAGGTCTCAAAAGCTGGGAAAGCTGTTCTGCTTCTCTAGCTCAGGGACTCACTTCCACTGAGTCCAGCTTAGACTTCTGGCAGCCTGCTAAGCTCAGTGTTGCTGAGTTCAGTTCTATTACATGTAAAATTATTTACTAGAAGTATTCTTTCTCTGGCTAAGTCACAGATGCCAAGTGCCAATTCCATTCGCAGTCATGATCCTGTATTTGTGGACATTCCAATGTATCTGGGGAGCAAATAAATTATTCAGATAATTTTATTTTTGATTGATTTTCATGTTTGTGGTGATCTACCAAATACGTGACCACAAAACTGTGTTTGAAGGTTGCAAATCCAACTGTTGCAAGCACAAAATATCTGTTCAGGAAAAAAAAAAACCTTGAAATGTCATTTTATATGTTTGGAAAAAGTTAAATTTGTCTCTGATGGGCTGTCCAGAATGATCCATGCTCGGGGCAATATTTACATCTTTATGTGGGTAGGGATGGGTTGGAATGGGATGAGCTTTAAGGTCCCTTCAACCCAAACCATTTGGGGATTCTATGATCCCAAATGAAAATAATAATAATAATAATAATAATAATAATAATAATAATCCCACTTTCTTCTGTCAGCAACACTTGCATGTGTGCTGAAAGCATTGTAACAGGCTGTCACGCTTTCTAATGACTGTAATTCATCATGGGAAGCCATCAGTTTGGAAATAAAATATTGCTCTGTGGCATGGAGATTGATGGCCATGGCCTGTTTATTGATTGCGCTCTAAAAATGAAAAAAATGGGGGGAAAAATTAATTTTTTGAAAGCTGGTAGCACCAGGATAACTGATTCGAAATCTGCCATTTTCCTTTTTTTTACAGTTCTCTACAATGTGGCTGCAACATGGAAAGAGACAGAAAATATGGTGCTATTGTGCAGAAGCCAACTTCATATTATTTTCTTTCCATATGTTTTTCAGTGCATTAAATATTTAAAACAGTGTCATCACTCATCAGAGATGAATATACCTGTCACTCACCCCTATAAGTCTGAGATTTTGAAGAGCCCTGGTTTCTGTAGTGAAACCTTTCTGAAATAAGAGCAGAGCTGATTGAACAAAGCACAGAGTAGGGCAGCATGCTTATTTGATGTGAATAATTTGGATGGCATCTGATTTTCTCATTTCTGCTCATTCAGTTTGAGTGGAGGGAAGCAGATTCCTGATTGTTGAAGTTCTCTGTGTCTCTGGGGAGGGGAGAATGACCCTCAACAAAATAAAGATCTTGGATTAGGGACAGGTCAGTGAATCCCAGGATCACTGAGGCTGGAAAAAACCTTGAGGGTCATCAAGTCCAAGCTGTGCCAAATCCCCAACTTGTCACCAGCCCTGAGCTCTGAGTGCCACCTCCAGATTTTCCTTGGACACCTCCACCACCATCGTTAGCTTATAGTGATCAAAATAAAGGATATTTTCAGATCTGCTTCTACTTGACCTGTTACTGATCTCGAAGGAACTCAGCATCTGTTTTCAGCTGCAAAGTCAAGGACCAAACTGTTTCATGAATTCTGCTGTATTTTGTGGAGTCAGTGAGCATGGGGATTCCATCCCCTCCCAACACTTGACAACCATGAAGAAATTCCTCCTGATGTCCAACCTGGACCTCCCCTGGCACAGCTTGAGGCCATTTCCCATAGGACAGGTCAGTAAAACCTCAATTCAAAAAAATATCAGGGTTGGGGGTGATGGCAACATTGAAATGGATGCTGTAAAATGGACTAAAAGAGATGAATTTGGTCTCTCTTCTTCCCTCTTTTGGAATAGCAACCAAGAAGGTTTTCCATAAATCTGAGTCACAATTATTGTGGATCAAATCATGTGCATTCTGTGCATTTCAGTGACTTCCAAATTCAGCAGTTTGGTTTGGTTTTGAGTGGGGTAGCCATGGTTACATCCACCCCAAAGTCATCTCCACTCAGGAAAAAAAAAATCGATGACCTTAATGTCTTTTTGTGAGAGTAGGAAAGCACAGAGACATTTTCAAGTATCTGTATTTGTTAAATTCCAAATTGCCTTTCTAAAAATACAATTGTGAACTCCTTGGGAATTAGAAGGAAGACATCTATTTCAGAAGGCACATTTTAAAGTAATTTTAGGCTGAGGTGAGGCCTAAAATTTCGGCCTTTTTTTCTTGCCATGCAGACATGGGGAATGGAAATCCAGTGGTCATCGTGATCTTACAGTGATTAAAATGAAGAATATTTTCAGATCTTCTTCCACTTGAGCTATTACTGATCTTTCAGCATCTTTCTTCAGCTGCAAAGTTGAGGACCAAGCTGTTCCATCAATTCTGCTGTATTTTGGGGAGCAGAGAATTCATTTCAGACTGTTCTAATGGCAGACTCAGATGTGGTTCGGAGGTTTTTATTCTTTTAATTCTTGCTTGCCTCCGAATTGGGAAATAATTAAACAGTTTAAGAATTAGGAACCAAGGCAATGTCAGTGGTTTTCTGGAGAAGAGGAGGCTCAGGGGAAGCTCAGTGATCTCTACAGCCCTGAAAGGAAGGTGGAAGTGTTCAAGAGGTGCCTGAGTGTGGCCCTTGGGGACACGGTGCATCCCACCCACCCCACATTTATATCAGCATTGCTCTGCTGAGTTCCAAAAATATTTCAGCTAAAAATAAACAAATCCAACATGTCCAGTCAAGGATTTGTTCTAAGCACCACCTACAGCTCCCAGGGTTTTGTTCCATTTTGATTTTGTTTTCGCACTACAAAGAGAAGCCTTTGTTTGCACTCGGGAAGAGCACCTGTGGAATCTTTAAACATTTTCAGGCATGTTTGAAAAGCTCAGCCTTGTGGTAAAGATTTAATCTATCAAAGTGGTATAAATAATGTAGACATAGCCTTAGGTGTCACTTCTTCCCCTCGCAGGTCGGAAAAGAACAGAAGCATCGCTCTGGTGCATTTTAAAATATTGCTCAGGCAGAGCAGTGACAGATCCTGGGCTGGTCTTGAATTATGGGTGTCTGTTTATTCCTGATTATTTATAAGGGCCAAAACCACACTCACAAACCGCCAGGACCCAGACCAATATAAACAGCAAAATAATGTCTTGTTAAAAACCCTAAAAAGTCACAGGTTTACCTCTAAAGGTTTTACTTTTCAAGTAATTAAAAAGAATTACTCAGCAGAGGTTAATTGATTTATGTTTGACAGCTGACGTGGCACTTGATGGATGTCTCTAGCAAAACTAAATCTCTAAGACAAAGCCACCTTTTTGTAAGATTTAAGTAAAAATACCTGCAGTGTGAAATGTCCTTGCAGAGCTCCAAAATAATTCTGTTTTGCCAAAATTCTGCTTTCACAACAGAGTGCAGGAAAACAGCTGCAGGTTTTGTTATGGATGTGCTCCAGAGTGAGCTCACAGATCCTGTGAGGCTCCCCTGCTGCTGGGGAGGTCATCCATTAACAGAAAAAAATAACTCCAAAACTTCCCTGCCCATATTTGTTAAATATCTGCATTTCCTGGCATGCTTTAAAGTTTCTTTTAGCCTGGACGTTGATGTATTGTGAATTCTGATTAATTTAATAAGCGTCAACTTCATTATTTTGTGCAGTATTGTGTTTACCATACTTGGATTCAGAAAGATGTTTTACTACAGAAAAAATGATTGGGAAAGGTGATAAATTATGGGTGAATGGTTCAAGTGGAAGGAGAACCAATGAAGATTGGTTGGGATGTACAGCTGATGAGTTGCTTCATGTGTGGCTCCTTTTATAGGATGTGCTAATAAAACGTGGCATTTCTTTCCCTAAAATCTGAATCTGCAAAAAGTTCATTTTATAACATGAAGATTAGGGTTGAAAAAGTCCTATTTATCTGCTGCTGCCTCAGACATCCCAAGCTGCATAAATATCCCGGTGGGTGTCCCAGTGTGAAAGTGCAGCTCCCAAACTGGGAAAAATGTTTGAAAAATGGGTTTGGGCAGCGGTTTGCGCTGCTGGAAATCAGCACTAGTTCTTGGGGGTGCTTGGGGTCTCTCTCTGGGTTCTGTACCAGTGCAAAGGAGCCCCCAAAGGTGGGTGGGATGAAGGGGAGGCTGTGCTTGGAGCGGGGTTTGGGCACGTCCTGAGGATCGTGTTCCGTTCGAACCCAGACAGGAGCGGAGCAGCGCGGGTGTAATGCTGACACTTCCCCACGTACCCAAAGGAGCTGCAAGCCCAGACTTAACAGACACCTGCTCCTCCTTTAATTGAGCTTTTCAGGGGAGCTAAGCCTGTGCAGGGTGTTGCTGTCATGTCTTGTTTCCATCACCTTACGGGCGTTGGAGCGGCGGCTCTGGAGGGTCTGCTCCAAAATTACAACGTGCCCAGAAGGGATTTCTCCATCTCACCCTGTGAAACAGAGCTACCCCATCTCATTCACAGCAGCCCTCATTCCTGGATGTTCAAAACGCTCAAATAACTGGTGATGATTCGGAAAATATGAGGCTGAAATTTTTATCCTTGGAAATCCGTGTGAGATTGGGCACAAATGACTGCGGCGTCTGACCCGTGCGGTGTTGGATGTGCCCATTTCACAGTCTGGGTTTCCACAAATACTCTCAGCACCTGCAGGATGAAAGTTGAGTGGCTTGAAAGGCATGAGGAATAAGAGGCAGGGAAAGGAGCTGATTCCCCAGCCCAGTGTTGCTGTCATGCGTTCAGCAGGTGCTGCTTTGTCCATTCCGGAGTCTCGGATTAATTCTTTGAAAACTTTCAGCCAGATCATCAGTGGTGTGGAAAGATGTACAAGGGAAAAGGGAAAGGAATCAGGGAAAACAGTGGTTTTCTGCTTCCAGGGCTGTGTATGGGAAAGAAAACAACTGTTCTGCAGCTTATTGGGTTCATCCATCACGGAGGGACATGGCCCAGCTGGAGATGTGGGGAAGCACTGTGTGCTTTACACAGAACCCTGCGATCACAAAGCCTGGAAAAGCCTCTGGGCCATTCCCCTCCAGCCATTCCCAGCACTGCCAGGGCCACCACTGCCACATGTCCCCAAGTGCCACATCCACATGGCTTTGAAATCCTTCTGGGGATGGGGGATCCACCCCTGCCCTGGGCAGCTGTGGCAATTCTTCCAGTGAAGAATTTTTCCTAATATTGAAAGTATTGAACTTAAGATTGTTCTAATGCAGCTCAAGGCCATTTCCTCTTGTCCTATCCCTTGTTCTGACCCCCAGCTGAATGCACCCTCCTGTCAGGAGTTTTTGGGAGCAATGAAATCCCACCTGAGCCTCCTTTCCTCCAGGCTAAAATCCCTCAGCAGCTCCTCGTCAGACTTTACCCCATTTACCTTCTGCCCTGGGGTACATCCCATCCCTAAATGGCCTTGGTGGGGTTTTGGGTGGTTTGTTAGGGAAAGCAAAGTGGGGAGGCAAATCCTGCAGGGATCTGTGTGTGGGGAACATCCTCAGCCCTGGAATTTTGTGCTGCTGAAGTCCCCTGTCCCACCTGGCTGTGAAATGTCACCTCTTCTGTATTCTGGGCACTGCACAGAACCATTTGTATGGGTGATGTAAGTGGCTTCAATTTATTACTGGCTTTACTGCAATTACTGAATTTGCTCTGAGTTCTGCTGTTGGCAAATATAAGCCAGTGAGGTGTTGTTCTATTAGCAGGGAAAAATCCAGAGTGAGGAATGGGCTACAGAAATGAACAACAGAAAGATCTGTGGTGTTTGGTGTAAAATATGGGGTTATTTTGGTGGGGAAATACTTCTATAGAAAGTAGCAGATGAAAGAAAATAACAGAACAATATCTAAGGCCCAGCCTGATGCAATAAAATAATTTTGGTGGCAAAACCCAATGCCAACAGCAGCCCTGGTGCTTGAAGTCCTCTCCTTGGTCCTCCTGGGATGAACCTCACCCCTGTGAGGTGCAAGGACAGGAAAGTTGTTTCTTTTGGCTCTTAGGGATTTATCCAACAATACAACCAGTGTATCTCATCTCTGCCTATGAAAATTACTTTTAATGTCCCTCCTGTTTTTTACTTGTGGAAATGAGATTGGAAAGTTCACGTGTTCCTGTTCCATCATGTCAAAGTTTTATAATGGAAGCTCTCACTGCCTCCAGATTTTATATTTCTGCTACTGGTTTCGTAAAGATAAAATCTTTTATCACACTGTAAAGTAATCCCTGTTAAACCTTCTAATTCCTGTAAAGTTTTCTAATTCTTGAAAACTTTTCTATCTCTCCTTTGGTTTTACACGCCAAGGATTGAATTTTTCAGGGGAAGGTATTAAAAACTGAAAAAAAAAATCGTATTCACTTTCAGTTACAAAAATTAATTAGCCCAAGAATTTCAATTTTCGTAGTGGCAAGTCATACTAAATTAGCTTTCCTGTGGGAAAAAGAAAAGTTCAATTAAAACAAAAGACTTGTGTGGAAGAGATTCTACAAACTACTTCAAGTTCAGTTTTCAGATGGGTGACAAATTAAGAGGGATATTAAGATTTCACTCAGGTCTGCGCTTTAAGAAACTCCAACTTCCACCAGAGAGCAAAAGATAAATAGAGTCAGTTCTGCATGACTTCTGATATAAAAACTAATAGGATGGAAAATTACTTGGAAGTAGAAGAAGTGGCTTGATATTAGATAATTAACAGTGCCTAGTGGAAGTTCTGGACCAGCTGAGTGACAACAAGGATGTTCTCTGTCTATAACCTGAGAGCAAAGGCTCTTACTGACACAAGTGATTTAAAAACTTATTTTTCTTTGGATTTTTCCTCTTGTTCCTCTTAGTGTTCAGTGCCCAGATATGGTGGTGCTGCTCAGAGCCCATCTCAAGGTTTGATCCAACTGGCCAGACTCATCCCATTTATCCAGGAAAAAAAAAAAAAAAAGAATTGATGAATAGAGAACATAAATTTATAGTGATTTTGGTCCTGACTTCTGTGAGAAGTGAATAATTTCTGAGGTCCATGAGCCTTACACTCTCAAAAATTACCAAAAATTTAAATTATCTCATTTAGTCTGGAGCAAGTCACCTTTCCATGTGGGCATGACCTCAGGGGGATGAAGTTATCCAGGTTTTTGATGAATACAAGGTTTTTAAAAGCACCTGTGAGCATCTGATTGAAAGTCAGAGGCAGTTTTATCACTGTTGATGAAATCCCTGATTGCAGAGAGGGATTTGTATCAGATCAGGAGATCAGAACAGAGTCTGGAGGACAGCAAAGGAAGTTCAATTTTTTTTCCCTGATGGTTTGGGGCCATGTCCAGGAGCATGCCCTGAGTCCTGAGCTTTCTCTGGCTGCCTGTTCTGGTGGACAACTAACAGCAGCTTTGGGTTTGTGTATGAAAATTGGTAAGAACATGAGCAATGATCTCCTGGAGTAGCCTTGGCTCAACCTTCTGCTCTGCAAGTGCAGTGGGAGATGCTGTCAGAAGGAACTAAATCTTCACAGAAACACAATAGCTTGGAACTCCTGGGAAGAACCAGCAGTGAAAACATTGAGGCTGGGCTGATTTTCCTTTTTCCCCCAGATGCTGCGTGTCAGGAGGGCATCAGGAGCTCATTTTGACACTGGATTTCTTTTTGGAGCTGTTGATTAAGTAATTCTCCCTTTTAGGAATAACTTTCATGACTTCTGAAGGCTCAGGTACCTCATTATATTTTTGCAGTTTAACCTTCAGTTTGGCCAAAAACCCTGCAGGGCTGGGTGAGATGGTTGAGTCCTTATCCCACAAAAATTTGCTTCCATGTTTGAATCCAAGAAAAACAGTGGTGGGCTGGATGTGTGGTGTTCTGGGGACAGCCATGGAGTTAAATTATTGGATGTGGGAGATCCTATCTTTGGTTTATCCCCTAATCCCATAGATGGAAGGGCAGGAATCTGAATAATGGGAAAATATCTTTGCTTGGTTGGAAGAACCCAATAACTCTTTGAGGCGATAAAGACAATGGAAGAGGACAGGGAATACATTCTGGAAAACTCTGAGTCTGAGCCAGCAGGACAAAATAGTGAGAAGGATTTTCCAAGGGTGATGCTTTCTCTAACAGCTCTCAGACTCAAGCTAATCAGAGAAATTAGAAATTTAAAATACTTTGCCAAGGGCTTTTTAAGAGCAAGGCTTTCCTGGAGACCTTGTTCTCCCCAAGAATGCCCTGAGCCCTGCCTGGCTTTAGCATGGCTGAGCCTAAATTAACATTCCATTTTGGCTGTGTTGAGGCCACAATCTTTCTGTAACAGGAGATTTATCCCTGCAGCTGGCGTGGCAAGTGCCTCAGAGAGATGAGGCCATTGCTACCACACAAATATTTTCTTTTTCCACGCTTTCCCTTTGAAGGGGTCACACACAACAAGGTTTGGGACAAAGTTACACAGGAGGAGAGGCAAAATTTAAAATTTTCCTTTTTTTTTTCTAGCTGTGGTTACTTTCCCTCTTAATGGGAAGGTTAAAAAAGCAAGTTAAATATGAAAAAAAAAAAAAAAAAGGTTTAATAAGTCTTGAGCACTCTGGTTTGCAAAATATCATTAATATAGGGTTCTTTTCTGTTGAGAATGCTCCCCAGCAAGAACAAATCTCTCATGAAAACCTCCTCTAAAGAAGAATAAAAATGGCTTTTATGTGACAAACTCCTGAATTAAGTAATACTTGGCTGTTGAAAGATCACAACAGAGTTGGAACAAAAGAGAAAAGTCTGACTGAAGAAGCAAATCATTCAAATGTGCCTGGCAAAGGGTATTCAGGGTTTTCTTGAGGGTTTTCACCCATCACTCAGGCTGCTGTCACTGTCTGTAGGAAACAAAACCCTTCAGACTTGCAGGGTGCAGCTAACGGGAACATCAGGGCAGGGAAAGATCTGTGTCCTTCCCTTCTGGTCAGGAATTTGTGGATGGATAGGGTGGTTCAAGTGTCTGGGAATGACGTTTGACACCAGCAACCTTCCAGTTCCTAAAGGGGCTCCAGGAGAGCTGGGGAGGGACTGGGAACAAGGAGGGGAGGGACAGGACACAGGGAATGGCTTCATGGATGGGATATTGGGATGGAATTTCTGGCTGGGATGGAATTCCCAGAGCAGCTGTGGCTGCTCCTGGATCCTTGGAAATGCCCAAGGTCAGGTTGGATGGACTTGGAGCAGCCTAAAACAGTGGGGTGGGATGAGACCCAAACCCACACCCTTCCAGGATTGTGTCAGGAGGGGGAATTGAAGCTCTGAGGAGCAGCTCATGTTCAGAGCTGTGAGAGGGAGCAGCCTGGGAGATTTGGAGAAACTGATGGAAAGCACAGGGGGCAGAGCTGTAGGTGCACCAAGGTTTCTCACAGAGACTGGAGGAACCCTCGAGCATCTCAAACCTTTGTGGAACACAGTAGGAAATGAGCAGGGGGAGGGATGGATCTGCCTTTGAAGCTGGCTGTGCTTGGAGCAGCTGTTTGGAGTAGACCCCTCCAGAGCTCTCACAGATGTGGTTGTTCTGTGAGCCTCTGGTTCCTCAGCTTGTACCAAAATCGGAAACTGCCAGAGGTTTATTTTATGAAGCCCAAATCTTTGTCCTGTGGGTTCGCTTGGCTAATTGCTGATTTGCAGAGCTGGTTTTGGGTTTGCTTCTCTTTTTCCTAACCCTCCCATTGGGTTGTTACCTGACCATGACTTCTTGCAAGTCAAATTTGGGTCCTGGTTCTTTATCACAAAGGAAAGGCAAAATGCAACCCAAAATATCACCTATCTGCTTCTTCTGGGCTTTTAGTCCTAATAGTCTCACCTAATCCATGAATTCACTTTAGCCTGGTTCTGTTGAACCATCAAAACACAAAAGAAATGGGAATTCATGCTTGTGGTGGTAGGAAATGCAGTTATTGAGAATTTTATGAAATGTCTGGCTATAATTTTAGAGCATTAAGATAATTTACTAGCCCTATCTACCAGTGCTGATAGAAATATCTTTACATTTTCTCAGTATTTTACTCTTTTTGACACCTTTTTTCCCCTCTCATCTTTCAATATTCAGTGTTTTGAGTTTCTACTGCATTTGTGGAACTTTACAGTGGTTGGCCTGTAAATGTTAAAATTATTTGGTTATAAGAACTAGATCAGTTTATTAGGGGGGGGGGGGAAAACCCTACTAGTGATGTTTGCATTTAACAAAAATTTGTTTTCCTGGACTGTATTGGGCCAACATTGATTCAGCTACTTTGCTTTACTTATTTATTTATTTATTTGGAAAATGCATTACCTTAATCACCTTTTTTATCTTAAAAGTTCTTGATATGCTTGGGGAGGCTGATACCTGCATCCAGGTGAGGGATTTGGGGTTTAGATTATTTCCTAAGAGCTACAATTCCTATAAACCACCAGGTAAATTGATATGGAATTGATTGTCCCATCCCTACCAGCTTTCAATATCTCTGAGAATACACGGATTCAGATGAGAGTTTTATAACTCATGTTCAGATTTCGCAGAAGTTTTGATGAAGGAAATGTTCAGCTTTTTTTGGGTACTCCCTCTAGTGCTGAAGGTGCTGCATGGCTGAAAAAAACAAAACAAATTTGTATTCACCAACCCGGGGAACAAATTAATATCATCTTTTATTTCTTTGTTGTTTCAGTTCCTTTTGGCTTTGCTCTCATGGGAACTTCAGCCTATTTGAGCTGGTGGCAAATGTGTTGTGTGACCAGTTGTGCTTGGAAAATTAGGGTTGAGTTGGGCTTCAAAGATAAAATTGTTTCAAAATTTCCCAAATACAAAAGAACAACAGGAAAAAGCCTTTGCAGTCGGTCTCTGCCTGATCATTAGACAAAGTGATTGGTCCCTAAATTAATCTTAAATTCAGGCATCTATTTGTTGCAGTTCCTTGTAGCCACATTTAAACTGGGGCTAGAAAGAAAGACCTGGATGAAAGCAACTTGGATTTTTCAGTTACATAAAACTCTGAAAGGCTTTTACAAATTGCTTCTGTGTGGGAGGCAGCTTGCTGCAAAGCTGTCACTTGAAACTTTATCAATCAGAAGACAGTGCTGGTTTTAATTATGTAGATTTTCAAAGTAAAATAACTTCTTCTTTTTTTTTTTTTTTTTTCCCTTGCCTGAAAATGTAGAACAGAGTCAGGTGAGATCTGGAACAATCTGAAAGATTTTTGAAGAGTTTGCTGGGCTTAATTGAAATATCTTCAAAAAGCTGCCTTTTATGAAGTGTAGTAGAGTCGAAGCGTTTTTAGCTTTCTTCTTTTTAAAAGAAAGGCCTTTTCTCCTTGTACATTGTGCAAATTGTCACTAACTTCTAATTATCTCTCTATCCAGCCACGGTGCCCATCTCAGTGCTGCAAAGATCTCCACTCTCTGTGTTTTTATGGCCTAATTCTGGTGCCTTGAGCCCAGCAATAATGTGATGCTGTGTCGGTCGAGGCACAGGCTCTTTGCAGAGCTCTGACAAATCCCCTCCTGGCACTGACACCCTGCAGCTGTCACTAAACAGGTAAAAATCCCTGCAGACATCCTGGGGTTTGCTGGGAAAGCTCCAGAGATGCCACAGAGCTCCTGCATCTTCAGGCAGCAGAAACCATGAGCTGGGTTGGAGAGACGGTGGGAAAGGAATGTGAATTAATCATGAACACTCCATTTTGCTAATGTGTTTGGTGATGGGGGAGAGAGACAGACAGAGTGTTTCCTTTTGCTCTTTTCCTTTTTGGGTTGTTTGACTTCATTAGGAGTTGGATTTTGCTGTTTGTTCTCACTCTGGGAAGCAGGCAGCACTAACATGTCACAGCGTGGTGACGGATTTGTTCTCCAAAGCCTCTTCCCCAGTGTTTATTGTGCAGCACAGTTGGCACCACTACCTGTTGAAATTGGATAAAATCATGATTTCTACCAGAAAAAGGCACTTAGGCTCTGATTTCTGCTGGTTTTGACACCGGCTTTTTCTCTCCCCTATCATCTTTCTTAATTCCCTCTCCTCTGGCAGTGCTGCCCTGTTTCTCAGCCTGGTGCTTGTAGGTTGTCTGAGAAATCCTCCCAGTGTTGTTACCCAGCGTGGGGGTGACCGAGCTCTGTGTGGAAGAGATAAAAGTGATGGATTGCAGCTCTGCTTCCTTCCTGGGCTTCTTTCAGAGGCTGGGCTGGCCCAGTGCTCAGCTGGGACAGGTCACAGCTCCTCACCCCTGGCTCTGTGCAGATTCCCTTTGTGAGCTTGCCCTGCCTTTTCCCTGTGCTGTTCGCACCTCTGCCTGCAGCCAGCCTTCCTGCCCCTTCCCTTCCCCCAGCTGCTTTGTCTTCAACTCCAGCTCTGCTTTAAATCATTGTGTTTTTGGATTCCACACCTCCAAGGCTGTGACCTCTTCAGTGAACTTGAAGAATGGGCTTTTCTGTGGCTCTCAGGGTCACCACTGCTGCCTCTGCTGTCTGGGAGCGGGGCACATCAAAGTCAACATACCCAGAGTTTGGCGTTCAGACTCGGAGCCAAAAAAAGAAAAGTGGCAGCACCTTTGGGAATTTATGGCTCCCAAGCCCTGGTTTCTTTCAGGTCACTCAAACAAAAGTGCCAACTGCTATGGAGGAGCTCTTTTATCCCTCCATTGCCCAAACTCCTGGCTCAGCACAAAGATTAATCAGGAGGGTTGTGGGTGTAGAGGCTGGCCCCCAAAGAGATTCCCACAATGCCAGAGATCTCAATCTGCAGCTCTGCCCTTCCTTTTGTCATCCAAGAGCTCTGAGTGCAAGGACATTCCCAGAGAAGCTCATGTGAGCTTCCTGTTCCCAGGCTGGCAGGGAAGTCCTGGACTCCATCCCAGAGGAAGGGAAGCTCAGCAGAGCCCTGCACCATCCTGAGGCTCAGGAAAAGTTCCAGTGGAGCCCTGGAGCAGCACATGGAGCTCCAGTTCATGGATCCCCATGTGGCCCTTGGTGCCTTCAGAGCAGTCATGCTGCTGCAGGGAGCACATCCAGAATCTTCTCTGGAATGCAGTCACGGAGTCATTTAGGCTGGAAAAGCCCTCTGAGATCTCAGAGTCCCAGCACTGCCCCATGTCCCCAAGTGCCACATCCACATGGCTTTGGAATCCCCCCAGGGATGGGGACACCCCCACTGCCCTGGCCAGGTGATCCTTTTGGGAAGAAATTCCTAATATCCAACCCAAACCTCTCCTTGCATAACTTGAGGCTGTTTGCTCTTGCTGTCCCTTTTCCCTGGGAGCAGAGCCCGACCCTCACCTTCCTCACTGCTCTTCCAACTCCAAGATTTGAGGGAGAAATTCACCTTTG
>PYHW01009884.1:53430-71067 GCA_013186435.1 Turdus rufiventris
CTGCTTGCTTCCAAGGAAATAACTCTTAGCCAGGGTGAAACCACGGGAATTCAGTGGTGTGAGCAGCATCCCTCCCAATCCGTGTGGTCAGGGATGGGCAGGGTGGTGACAGCTTCCTGCAGAGCCCTGCTGGGACTGAGAGTCCAGCAAGGCATGTAGAGCTTGATTTGATGCTGATGTATTGAATGGTTAATTTAGGGAAATGGAAAATAGAATTTTTAGGATATTTCTTGGTCAAGTCGTTAGTTTTTCCCAAATCCCATTTGGGGAGAAAAGGAGCACAAGGCACTGAGAGCTTGATCCAACCACTGTAATCCAGTGTGTGTGTGAGGAGGAAACGTGCATGGCTGACCCAAACAAAGTTTTGCCTTCCATTCTTTCCTGGGCACGCCGTGCCGCCTTCACAAGATGTTAAATTCATGCTAACACCTAAATGTCTGCAGGCCTGCAGCACTGCTCCTCTGAAGGCGTCCTTGGCTTCTCTGGGCTCTGGCACAGGTGTGGAGCTCCCATTACCAAATCTGCTCCCTGTGGGCAGGGTGGGGATCCCAGAAGTTGGAGATGTGCCATCCCTGGAATCTCCAAGGCCAGGCTGGACAGGGCTTGGAGCAGCCTGGGACAGTGGAAGGTGTCCCTGCCCATGGGGAAGGGAACAAGGTGGGTTTAAGGTCTCTTCCAACCCAAACCATTCAGATTCTGTGATTATTATCCATCAATAAACACATTAAATAAATGAAATATTGTTTATTAATTGTATTAATGGTGTGACACGGGTGGAATAATGCAGGGAGAGAAGAAATGAAGAGTAAAGCAGTCGTGTTGCTTTCTCACAGCTCTTTTAATTACAGACGAAGTTAGTTGATACAAGTAAAGAGAGAAAATGAGACCCTTGTGAGGAGGATACAGTGCACTGTCAAATCTGTCCCATTTCCTGGTAATTGGAGGGTAGGAGACCATGGTGCTTCCCGCGCTGCTCACCTCCTGTTCCAGCCAGGAATTCAATCAGGGAGCTGGCTGTAGGTGGAGGTTGTGCCTCAGAAGTTTTGTCTTGAAGCTTTTGGGTCGTGGGGACTTGTAAAAGAAGTGAGAGACAGAGGACAGGTGTGTAATCACGCTCCACAATATTTTGACTTGTGGTGTGAAGGCACCTTTTTAAAGTAATTGTTATAATTAGAGTTTGCAAAACATTTGAAGTGATACAAAGGTGCCGTGAAGGAATGTGAGGCAGCAGAAACATTCTTGTATTTTAGGATTTCAGGAAGACTCTTGATAAATGAGGAATTTAGTTATTGATAATTTTCTTTTTCAGATTTGCTCAGTATAACCTGTTCTAATGTCTCTGGGACTGGGATAAGGGATGGAGTGACAGGACAAGGGGGAATAGATTCAGAGTGACACAGAGTGGGTTAAATGGGATATTGGGAAGGAATTCCTGGCTGGGAGGATGCTGAGGTTAAGCTGTGGTTGTCCTGGATCCCTGGAAATGTCCAAGGCCAGGCTGGATGGAGCTTGGAGCACCCTGGGACAGTGGGAGGTGTTGGAGTGGAACTGGATGATCCTTAAGGTCCCTTCCAACCCAAACCATTCCATGATTCTGTGGCCCTTCCCCATACAGGAATTCCTCTGTTTCCTGGGTTTTTCCTTGGGGTTCTGACATTTGGGAGGGGATCCCTCACCCTGGGGTACCCACTGTGAGGGCTCAGTGCTGCTGACAACACCTAATTTCCATGACTTTCTGCCAAACCTTAAACCATCTGTGCTTCGAGATCTGTGGGGTGGCAGATGAGCGTTCAGAAGTTGATTGTGGGGTTTTGTGCAGCACAAACAGCACAGGATTGCAGGGAGGGCTGTTTCGCAGGAAATTGCTGTTTAGGGTTGGAGCTGGATATTTGACATCAGGAAGGAGTGGATTTAAGGCTGTGGGAAGCCCATCCAGCTCCCTGCTCTGCTCGTGGTGTTTCAGGCTGTAATTACAATTCCCTTTTCCATGGGAACCCCAGGTCATGCTCAGTGCACATGACAGCAGCAGGGAGGGGAGGATCACGATGCAGGAGCAAGCTCCATTTGACTCATTGAAGTTGTGATTTAAATATTGTAAAGGTCTCTGTGCGATGAAAAACCACCTTGGCTGTTTTAGCCCCTGCTTGGTAATGAATTCTGTCAGAACAGGTTGGTGGGAGACGTTTGGGCTGTGTGATTAAACCCTTTTGTGTGGATATTTCAAAATACTCACTGGGAGATAGCAACATAATTTATGGGGCAAAATATAAAAGTTTTATGGCTCTCGTATTGCCAGGCTCAGTTTTGTCTTACTCTTTGCTTGCGAATTTGATTGATGTGATTCTGATCTTATCTTGGTTTTCAGACAGAAATAATGCACCTCACTGTTTTAACTATAAACTTCCCCAAGTATAAATGAGGATAGTATAAAAAAGTCATTTTTTTCTCACCAGTTGTGGATTCCTCTCTCCCAGCTGGGTGGGGTGATTTGGGGTTTGTAAAGGACCAGGGCTCTGGTGTTTGGTGTCCCCCTGGGAATGCAGGATCACTCCTGCTTTGTTTGATCGCCCCTCATAATGTGAATTTCTGAGGACAGGGCTCCCTCGCGTGGTGGCACCACAAAAACTTCAGCTGCTTCCTCTGCAAGGAAAACCCAAAATTCCCCTTTCTTCTCCCAAACCCAGCAGTTTTCACACAATTATGTGGGGACCTTTCCACTGCTGGAGAGGCTGAGAAAAGAGAAAACATCGCTGAGCTCTTCTATTCCTTCCAGCCCAAACCATTCTAGGAATCTAATCCCAAAAAATCACAAGATTTCTATTATGCAGAATTGACAGCTTCAAGTAAGCAATAGTAAGTGTTTAAAGATTTTATTTTTCTGAATGTTAATTATTCCCAAGGCTCCAAATAAGTTTTTGACTTAAACTTGTGGGGAACAGGTTATTAAACTTGTAACAACAGGTTATTAATATGGGGCTGTAGGAAAATCAGGGTTCCTAATGAAAATCAGTGTGCTGAGAATAGGGCAGAATTTGGCAATCAACTGCTGTTGCTTCATGCATATTAATTAAATTGCATCAGTATATATAGTGTGTCTGTATATCACACAGAGAAACACTGTGTATGAACTGATAATGCATTAAATATATAAAATTTATTTTTATATAGTTATAATCATTAAAGCTGTCTATATAAATATGTATATGTAAGATGTATTTTCACTATAATCAGTTCAGATGGAAAATTTGGCTGTGGTTATCCATGATGTGGAACTTGGGTCTACTCAGTGTCCATTGCATGGGACACTTCCAGTTTCTGTGCTTGAACTTTTTACCCTTAAAATTCAGTTGGTGAGCTCATCTCTCTTCTGCAGTCAGTGGGAATGAATCCTCTCTTTAAAAACTGAATTTTCATGGAGTTTATTCTAGATGAGACACAAAATGAAGAAGGAATTTCATCCTCCTCTCACTTTTTCAGTGTCATAAGAGGGGGTGAGACTGTTTCTTTTTAGATTTCATAGCCAAAACTTGTATCACCAAATATTTTTTTTAATCTTAGTTATTATTTTGAGAAATTAAAGTTTCCTGTCTCCTAGTTTCACAATATTTAAAATCAGATTTGCCTAAAAAGGCATTTGGCTTGGGAGTATTTTATTATGATTTTCCATTTTTATTTTCAATTCAGTAACAGTTATTTCACTGACAGATTCAAAGCCTCTTTCTGGATGAAGTCATATCTGCTCTTTGGGATCATGGCTGTGGAAAACCAGACTTTCCACAAGTAGGGAACCACGAGCAAACCTGCTTTTTCTTGCCTGATACACAACACTGGAATTATTTTCCATTTTGTTTCTGCTGAAAATTACCCAGGGAGGAATCTGAGCTTTTAACACTGAGCTCAGGACTTGTTTTGTCTATTTTCCACTTGCCATGGGAATGTGCAGAGGCTGCAGAGATGGGACCCAGCACCCTCCAAGTGTCCCCAAAGAGCATCTGCGCCACAGTCCCCGAGGCCAGGGATCTCTCCCAAGACAGATGCCTTTGGAGGCGCAGACGTATGTGTTTCTGCTTTGTAAAAAAAAAAAATTAAAAAATTAAAATATATTAAAAAAAAGCCACCAAAACTCTTAGACAGCTGGTCTGGCAGTTGGCAATGTGAAGGCCTATTAAAATATTTATGCTATTTGTTATTTAACTTCATTTGTTTTTTCGTAAGAATTTGGAAATAGGGCTGATTAAATAAAATCGCGTGAGGCCGCCCGGGGTCAGGAGTGACAAGAATTGGCAGAAATTTGGGAGCACTGGCAGCACAGGGGGCTAATATTCTGTCTTTCACTCTGCTGAAATCTCGTCGTTCTGTTTGCCTTGGGAGCGAGAGGAGGTGCTAATAAATACGCTGAAAATATTTTCACACCTCTGCTGGGTGGAATTTTGATTTGGGAGCTGGGGCACAAAGGCCTGGCTTCATGGGAACTTCAGAGTCGGTGACAAGGCTCCCTTTGACTCAGCCCCAGCAGTGGAAATCAACGTTAAAAACGACACCCCCACCTCAAAGTTTCAGTGATTTGTTATTTTGGGTGCTCACAGAACTGGCTGTGTAGGTTTTGGTGAGGGATCCGACTTTTCAAACTTCTCAGCTGTTCAAACTGTGATGTCTCAGAGTTTGGGCAAGTTTCAAGCATCGTTTAATTGTTTTCCGACAGGGACCAGCTCTCATGGAAATGCAGAGTGGGCATTTGGACTGGAGAAAAGTAAAAACAATAAAATTTGGTTGAGCATCCTCAGGGAATGATGATCACAGAATCCCAGAAGCATTCACTTTGGAAAAGCCCTTTCAGATCATCCAAACACTGCCCAGCACTGCCAAGGCCACCCGTGTCCCCAAGTGCCACATCCACCTGGCTTTGAAATCCCTCCAGGGATGGGGATTCCAGCCCTTTGAGGGAACAAATTTTCCTGATATCCAACATAACCTCCCCTGGCAAAACCTGGGGTTGTTTCCTTTTGCCCTAATCAGCAAACCCAACATCAACTGCTGAAAATTTACAAAAGTCAGATTTTAAAAGGAATCGAGGTGTCTACTCTGGGTAAAAGTTGAATAAATTGGATTTTTCCCCGTGTTCAGGGGAGCCCACGTTACATGTGCTCAACCTCAGGCCCACCACAGACAGCAGGAAAATGGGAAAAATTCATGATGGAATGGCAATAAAAAACGTGGCTTCCCAATAATGAAAACCAAAGGAACTGCTCAGCCACAATGGCCAAGTTTTGAAACAAAGAAGAGGAATGGTGAGCATGAAGGAAGGGAAAAAGAGGATCATGAAGTCCCAAATTCCCTTCTTTCCCAGTGCCTTATTCGAAGGACAAACTTCCTTGAAAAATTATGCCTATTTATGAAAAAATAAAGATTTTCTAATCAATGTACAATTCAGCTGGATGCTTTCTAAGTCCTAATGCTGGGTTTTGTTCAACCCTTGTCTTGGGGCAGTGGAGGGTGCTGTGAAAGGTTTAGGACTGAGCCCCAGAGGTCAAACTCAGGCTATGTTGAGAGGTGGTGCCAGCGCCTGAACAAATGGTGCCAGACGCGTGGAGATCAAATTAGTAAAGCTCGGTTTCGTGTTAACCACAGATAACACGGTGTGAAATCATTTAATTAAGGAAAATCCCCAGATATTCTGGGAAACACCAAGGAGCAGACTGGAAGGGAGGCAGTGCTGGAGTGGTCAAGGAGTGAGTGTGGGACTCCCCTGGCCTCGTGCTGCTGCTGGAGGAGTGAGGAAAAAGCCAAATTGTGTCCCCTGGTGGATCTGCTGTGTGGGGCTCGTTTTGGAGAGCTGCTGTTTAAAGGCTGATCTTTATTAGGACTTTTATGCTGTGGCAAGTGGTTGTTGAACTTTTATTTTAAGACTTGCTTGTTCTCACAGCAAGCTGTTTCCCAGACTCCACGTGTTCCCCCCAGAATTTGTGCAGATCATTTTTTTGGGAGTTCAGCTCTTTGGTGGGTTTTGCTTTAGCAGCCCCTTGGATGGATTGGTCCCACAATGTTTGACACCAAAATCTGGGTCAAGTTCCAGCTACAGGGAAAGCTCTTCCCTCTTGCTCTTCCCTTCCTCTGTTAATTTTAAACTTTTGTAGAATCCTAGAATAGTTTGGGTTGGAAGGGATTTAATCAGAGTGAAAATTATCTGGAGACACTTCCTTTTATAGGAAGTGTAAATCTTTATTTTAAGTCATTTTAGTGGAGCTGCATTTCCTTCATCCTCTTCATCCCTTTTGCTCTTGTGAAGTTTGGAAAAGCAATTTATAGCCTGAAGATCTATCAGCATTTCTAAGGGTTCTTTTGAATCTTATATTCCTTCTTCCTTAATTACTTTTTTAAACCCACACTAACTAATTGAAGGGAGAGTGGATGCAAATCCAGTACCTGGCTTGTAATTTTTGGTGTTTGAATAGATACCATCTGAATTTTTGCTTTTGTCACTAATTTCCTTTAGGAAATTTTTCTTTAATAGTTTTCTTTAAAATATTAAGAAACTATAATTCTTTCTATCTATTCTATCTATCTTTGAAAAACTTTAAACTATTTATATATTTTTGTCTCATACCTAAATGATAGAGGAAGGATAGTGACCAACATAGATGGATAGGGAAAGAAGAATTGAATTTTTCTTGTACCTCAAAAGAAAACCTTCTGAGCAGCTCAGGGAGCTCCATAGATTTTCAGTAATTACAATTAAACTGATATTTGCCTTTTGCCAAATGACTGAGGAGAACAGTGGTCTGAAAAGGGGTTGATTTTCTTTAAAAAATGAACAGAAAATATGATGATGCATGGCCCTGACAATGCTTGCCTGTGCAAGGCAGTGTGATGTGTGTCAGCAATTCCTCCTCAAATCCACCAATGCAAAAGCTTAAAAATTCTCTCCTGATCCCATGTGCTGCATAATTCACTTTCAGGGTCTAAAAATAAAGTCAGGCTCTTTACAACACTGTGCACATGCTGGAGTGGAGTAAACACGTGTTCAATCTGTTCCGAGTTGTCTGATTAAAATAATCGTGGTGTGAAGGAAGGAGGCAGGAGGGGCACAGCCGAGCATGTCAGGGATCAGGGAAGTGTTGAAATGCCCTTGAAAATTGAAACTGTGGAGGCTGTGCATGTTAAAATTATTAGGGTTCACGTGGGTGCAAAGATGTTGACAACTTGAACTTGAAATTTCTTACAAGCGTGACCTTAAATAAATTTGGATTAAATCAGCAACAGGAGGTGAAACAGTGTTTGATGAAATTGTCTGGCAAATTGGTTTTAAGTCTGGAATTTCATTTTCCGAACAGAACACTGTGGAGAGGGCAGCAACAAGCAAAAATGAACTGCAAGTTGTTTTACTGTTCCAGGAGACAAGAGACTCTTTATAGTTCTGCTCTAAAGCTTAATTTTTAGGACCTGTATAAATAGAATCCAATCTACCAACTGATTTGGAGAGTATAATCCATCAATATTTAATTTGGTAAGAAAGAAAAGGCTTTAAAATAATAAATGTAGTTCATGAATCAGATGCACTGTTGAGTTCCATTATTAAATGTAGATGTACAATATTGGCGGCCTCGTGTTTGTTATTTTAATAATTCTAATTAACTTCTGGTAATTGTGGTGGACCTGCTGCCAAATATCCCAGCTATGATCATTACTCAGGGTTATTATTTTCTGTAGACAGTCAGCCAGTGAACAGAGGAAGTTTTATGGCAAACTAAACTTAAATAGCACAAGTAGGTTTTCTTGTTGAAGAAAAATGCCTGGTGGTGAACTTCATCATGATCTGTCTGTGTTTAAGAGCTGTGCAGAGATCCAGGCAATCTTTAGGATAATGCAGTCATTTCCAAAACCCCCATAAACAATATTTCAGCCTTTCTCCTGGACTGGGGATGATGAGTGAGATTTGTGTGGAGAAGGAGGAGCGTTCTCCCTCACCATCAGCCCGATTCCTGGTCTCTGTCTCTTTATGGCCCCATACTCCATTTTTCATGCCAGGGTTGTGGTGGCTGTAATGGTGATAAACCAGGAGATTCCAGCCTGAGCTGCTGCAAACACAGAGATAGAAAATGAATCCACTGGTGGTGAAAGGACAAATCCTTCACTCATCTGAAAGACACTTCAGTGTCCAGGAAATCCATTGAGTATGGAGCTGCTGGTGGGGAAGTATCTGTGAAATTAATTTGTGATTTTTGTTTTTCCCCTTGGTAGCCTGGGAGGCTTTTCCCACACTGGAAGAGGCACTCAGATCCAGTGTTCCATGTCTGCATTAGATCTATCTGCAGCTGCAAAAATTCTGCCCCATTTCAGATGGGGAAGTGTCACAGGTTGGAGTTTCCCATCAAAGTTGTGATCTGTGCAGGAGAGAAAACCCAAAATGTTGTGAAATTCAATTTCCAGTTAATTGAGGTTGTTGCTATCTATGAAAGTTGGAAAGATGCATTCTTCTGCCATAAGCAGTTTTTCCATGGGAAAGAATAGTTGCAAACACAGATGTTTATGTCATTGAAACAAAACCTCACAACACTTTTATCTTGAAAAATAAATTTTAAAGGAAAATTTTCAGTGATTTTCTGGGTAGATTGTTTTTGTGCCTCTTCAAAGTAGTTGAATGGGAGTCCACACCAATTCCTTCTAGAACAATTGACCTTCAAGAATCCATCACATTCCTTAGTGCAAGGTTGGGACTATCCAAAATGTTGGACAATGAAGGCAGGAATAATGTGAAATAACGTTCTAGAGGCAGAGCAGAGCTGGGGTGTGTGGGAGCATCAAGATTTTAGGACAGACTAAACATTGCAAACATCCTCTGGCAAGACCTGAAATCTGGTGCTGGGAAAAGGGAAAAAAAACCCCATTTTTTCTAGCAGTATAACATGTGAGTGGATTTTTAGATATTGTTTATTTTAAATTTGGAAATAGAAAATTCTGTAAGGAAATGGATTTAATCCCCAAAGTGTGTTTGGGGTGTAACTGAAGACTCTACAATAAAAAGGCAACTCAAGAGTGGATTTAGGGATTGCAGCTGTTGGGTGAGATGTGTTTGTGACACCCTGAGAGTAAAAAGTCAGGGTCCCATCAGGTGGAATTTTTGGCACTGAGGGACAGTACCCATTAAAATAATTGCTAAAATAATTGCTAACTCCTTGTGCCAACCTCACCTCCTTCAAAGCACATTGCATTGAGAGAGAGTTACTGAACTGCTCCTGAGCCCCATCTTCAATTCGCCCATCAGAACATCCACACAGTTATTTCACAGAATCACAAGGTTGGAAGAGACTTCCAAGATCATCGAGTCCAACCCATGCCCCAACACCTCAACTCAACCATGGCACCCAGTGCCACATCCAGGCTTTTTTTAACACACCCAGGGATGGTGACTCCAGCACCTCCCCCGGCACACCATTCCAGTGCTTTATCACTCTTTCAGTAAAAAACTTATTTTGCTAAAATCCAACCTAAATCTGGGGCATCTTCAAAGTGTTTCAGTGCTTTGGAGTGGATCCTGGAGATTCCTGCCCATCACAGCAGCCAGGGCAAACTCCAAGATCGCACAGAACTTATGGATTCCTCCAAAGAAATTAATCCCCAGTGGTTTGATCTCATTTTCTGTGTATTGCCTACTGTAATTTGGGCTCTTAATTTGTTTTTGCAAATGATGAATTTGATTTCCTGCTATCAATGTCTGTCTGCCTGTCGGAAGGCTCCAAGCATGACTGGCATAATGAAAAGTCTTTCTTGCTTTAGAGTTGGAACTTTGTGTATTAAGAACTTCCCTCTGTCTAATAACTCAGATCAGATGGCAGATCTTCCTATAGCTCCACTCCAAGTTGTAGTTAACCTTTATCATCAAAGGAAATAAGAATGACACTCTTCAGGATACAGCAAGAGTAGAAAATATAAGTAGAAAATTTAGTAAATGGCAAATCTCAGTAATTTCCTTCTTTTGACTCGCTGTTAAGATCCAGGAGTTTAAAGTTCAATTGCTAAAGAAATATTTGTGACGTCTTAGGGGTTTCTTTTGGTTATTGGAAATGGACATGGACAGATCTTGAGGGTTTTTTTTTCTCTGCTTGAAATAGAAATCTGTTTGTTGTTGTTTAGAAAGTGTTCAAATCAGATCTACAATAGAATTTTGCTTTTTGGTTTGTGGGGACAACATAAAATAATAATAAAACATGATACCCTCAGTTGCTCTAAGCAGATGAGAGAGTTATTCTGAGTGGATTTTTAGATGTCCAACTCCAGTTTTTGTTCTCAGGTAGATGCAGTGAAATTATTCTGTTCTCACTCACAGTGGTAGTAACACAATTGCCCCTGGGGGCTGTCCTTGGTGTAAAAATGCTGCTTCCCAGTTGGAATATTGTTTGCAGACATATGGGAGGCACCCATGGAATTGTTCAGCTTGGAGAACCCTCCAAGGCCATGGAACCATCCCTAAACCCCAAGTGCCACATCCACCAACAAACACAACTTGAGCCAATGAGCTTCTCAAATTCCCAGCAGCTCCCCCTCGTTTATATATTTTTTTTTATTTTAATTTTTTATCTACATCTCAATTACATAGCGAGATGTTCTTTTTAAAAACTTGTTTGTTATTAAGATATAAATCTACTTATTTTAGTCGTGTCATGCACGGCGGCGTAATGCAATACAAGAAGATTACAAGCTGATGGTGAGATGTTAATAACAGTAACACAAAACATTAAGGCAAGTGACATTTACATAAGTATCTTGATCTTAATACATGTAATTTACATATGAAAATTTAATCACCATAGAGATAAACAGCTGCAATGTTTAATTAAACTCTCCACACAAAATCAGCCTGCAAGAAGTAGTTTGTCACTGCTAATTTATCACAATTCTCATAAGTATTCTTTAAAATAAAAATGCAAAATAAATGACTCTTATTGATAATTTAACTCCTGGTTACTTTATCGTATTCTCAACAGGCTTTGATGATACAATTACAATATGAAGATTCCAGGCTCATTTTCTCACCATTTAGAAGACAAAAACATAAATATATGGAGAACAAATGTATTTGTTTACAGACTGAAGGGTCAGCAGTGTGGCAGCACTGGAGCACAATTTAGGCAAATTTAATGCTGTGATAAGTTATGTGCAATGCAGGGCTGGGAGTCCCTCTCCGTGGGGCTGTTTGAGGAGGAAACAATTAGAGGTGAAAATTAATGCTGGAATTATCCTGGAGTTGGAACCGGCTCCATATCCCTCCCTAAAACCACATATTTTGGGAATCAGAGATGTGCTGACATTCAGGAGTTATTGAAGCCCAGTTTTGTTTGGTTTTAAAGCCAAACAAAGCACTCATTGTCTCGAAAGAAACAATTTCCTTGTCCTTAAGAGGATTCTGCAAGAAAATTAAAATCAAAAGATTGGCTGTGTCCTCTTCACAGCACTAACAGCAAAAAAAAAAGAGGTTTTTGGTGACTTCAGGGTAGGTGGATCACAGTAAAAAAAAGAAAAAAAAAAGAGAGAGAGATTTTGGAAATGTTGGGGTAGGTGGGAATGGAGATGTTTAACATTTAGTACCTGAAAGCGCATATTTTTGGGTGTGAAACTTATTCTCTCCCCAAAAGAACAAAATGTATAATGAGGCTGTGTCAGCTGCAGCCTCTGCATATGCTGAGAATTTATATATTGTTTATGCATAAATTGACTGAATTTCCTATCCCATGGCAACTCTGGGGAACCTTGGGCTGCGTTTGGCAAATTCATTTTCATGGACCCATGGCAAAGATGACTCTTGGAAAATCCTATTTTTGCCTTGGGTTTAGACTTTGCTCTGTTTATTGCTCATTTATCTTTTTGTGTAAGTTTTGTCCAAAAATGTGATGATTTAAGGTTATTTTTAAGCCTAAAGATAAGCAGATCACACAGAAAAAATGGGGTTATTTAGTCATGAGTTCAAAAATCCTTACTCTCAATTATGAACCTCTATAATTAAAGCAAATCTCGGCTAAATTCAGCTTTTTATTTATAAATTAACCTTGTAGGAGAATTAGATATGAGGAAAAAAACCCTCTACCAAAGTAGAGATTAGGTCTAGGATGGGATAAATCAATACCATGCTGAAAAAAAAAATAAAAATTAAAACACTATAATTTTTCGTTTATTTGTTTTATTCCAAATTTGAATTTTGCAACATAGTTGGAACTAAAAATAAAGAAATGGACAGATTAGAAAATGAAAATCATGGGAGAGATGCAAAAGTTTCTCTCATAGTGATGTTCTGCTTCACAAAAAACACTTAAAATTAAAGTGGAAATATTTTTAATATTAACACAAATCAGTTTCACCTTTGATTTTGGTGTGGTTTGAACGCGTTGGTGGCAGCTGATCCTTAGTGGCAATTTTTTGTCTCTGCTATTAATTGCTCTGTGTTACAATACATGATTTGAGCTAGAACACAGAGATTTAGACACAGTTCTCCAGAAATTCCAATATCTGTGTCCAACAAAGGAAATGGAATGAAGATTCCAGTGGGAAATTCTGGATTCCCAACATTTTCAATCCCAGGTTAGGGCTGCTTGGTAAGAAACATGAGCAGGTGCAGAATCTGTCAGTGCTAAGAGAAGAGGTGCTAATAAAAATGGAGTTTTGAATAGATGTGTTTACATATCTGTATATTTGGAAATACATAATTGCAGTCCAAAAAAGAGGTGCGACTCTTTACAAAAATAACTTTTTTCACTATTGTTTTGCAGTCAATATAAGTGCACGTGTGTCACTTTATCACTTGAGTGTGTTTGTAAAGTTATTTAATTCAGTGATTTGGGCTGTCATTGATTTTTTACCATTAAACAATTGAGTAAAATTAAGTGACCGTCCCTCTGTGAGTTATTTTTCAGCTCATAACTCTCCAAAACTCAGAAAAAACAATAGATATCTACTCTCTAAGATCTGCTTGCTGGAAGGGTAACATCTATTCCAGCAGAAAACAATCACCAATTCCAACTAGAATTTAATAGTAATATTCCCCACACTCCACAATTATTTTTTCCATATTTTTTCCCCATACCATGATATATTTTCTATATTTCTTCAAATTTCTTTGCCTGTACAGGGCAAGAATCTCTATTTTTCCATTCTGAGGGACTGCAAGTGTAGGTTCTTCTGCACTTAAACCATTATTAAGCAATATTTTAATTAAAGTTTGGAAACAAGCCAGCCTCCCTCATCCAAGCTGACCTGGTTATTGGGAAAATCTTTATTGAGATTATTGATGGTGATTTGTTAATTATGAATTTATGATGCCTAATTGGGGTAGGGGACATTTTTCCATATGGGCACATGGGATTTCTCCTTCTGGGTGGTCAGTGAGAGACAGAAAATGTGGGCACCAGCTAACTTGGAGTCATTAAAGATTTAGGAGCTCCAGCATCCTGCAAAATCAGGTCCAGCTGCACAAATCCATTAATCCACGAGATGATGATGACCAAGGAATAGATATTTTAGATTATTTTTGGTTTATTGCCTCGTGTTTGTGCTCAGCTGAGCTGGACTGAGGGTGCTGTAAGAAGGGACTGTGGGGAGTGTGTGAGATAATGTCCTTTGGCTTTCCAAATGGATCATGGAATCACTTGGGATGGAAAAGACCTTTAGGATCGAGTCCAAATTAACAGGTGGGGTTTGGTAAATTGATGCCTGGAGCGTGGAAAGACCATCCAGGCAGGATTCCTATTTCCAAATATCAAATATATCCCCATCAGAGCGGAGCTGCATTTCAAGGCTGGTTTTTGGGGTGTGAGGCACCTCAGTCCAGCCTATTCCTTGTTCCTTCTGTGTGTGGCACTCCCCATCCTCCTCTTGTGCTGGAAACATCCCTGCAGCTCCAGTGGGATCCCAAAAAATCCCACCCAGGCTGGACAGACAGACAGACAAGCTGCCACTGCTCCTGGGCAGAGCCAGGGATGCTCAGCAGGACGTTCCCTGTTCCCCCAGCACCATGTTCCTTTGGGAAATCTTTGGAACAGCACAGACTGGGTTTGTCCCTGTGTTATCCCATGTAAACCATGGGAATTCAGGTTTACAACCCCCCAGCATCACCCTAGGTCGATGGGGTGCCCCCCACCATGTCCCTGCCCTTTTGGTAGCCCTGGTAAAGTCACATCTCCATCTGCTTAACAGGGGCTCTCTCTTGGATGCAGATGAATTAACTGCTCTGTTGATTAGATTTGCAAAATCTTTCAGGATAAAAGTATTAAGGAAATACAGAATGATTAAAATCCAGCTCTGGAAAATGCAGCATGCCTCGTGTTTCCTCTTCTGCCTGGCAAAGCAGGGGCATTAATAAAGCTGTGGAGCAGCAAGGAGATGATTTCCTTGTGTTTTTTAAGTGACAAAGCATGAGACAAGGTCTGGGTTGGACTATCAAGGACTGTCTCCTTTAACTACGATCTCCATCATGCTGGATATAAATCTGGGTTGCCAGCAGCATAAACATGAATTGGAGCAGTGATTAGAATGCAAACCCACTTTATTTATCTGCAAAATCCCGGTGCAAGTGTAGATTTTCTCCTGTGAGAAGTGATCGCTCCCTTGGGACATCTTTTCTCCTGTCCCTTGATGATGTCAGTGAGTGGCTGATTAGCTGCTGACACATGAAATGATGGGGGATCAGGGAGGTTAATGAAAGGCTTCTCTCTCCAGCCATGCCCATGCTCTGGCTCCCTCTCTGCTCCTTGGCTCTGGGAGGTTTGGTGACCTCGGCGACAAAGTCAAGAGAGGAAACACACACCATCACAGCAGTGCAGCCTAATCAGTGGTTCTCTGTTAATATCTAATTATTTAATAAAGGGGAGATGAGTTATTTGTGGCCCAGAGTTTCCCCCAACAAGGGCTGTTCCACGGAAGCTGTCCCCAGCCTTGTCATTGATTAGGTCTGTCATGTTGAATGTATTTTTGCCCATGTGATTTGCATAGGAAATCCTGGTTGGTGTTGGAGGCAGAGGGTTTGTCATTCCCAGGAAGAGCATGAGGAGCCATCAGGGGACAGACTGAGCTGTGCAGGTGCAGAGGGGTCACTGCTGTGAGGGTGTGATCCCTGACACTCCTCTGTGCCCTTCCCAAATATCCCCAGCAGGAATATCTGGTGCAGAAATACTGATTTTACAGCTCCTCATCTCTGTGTCCATTCATTGGATTTTCAAGGAACAGCCTTTCCCCTCCTCATAGGATGTTGTGAGCCACAAGGACCCCCAAGGATCATCAAGTCCAAGTCCTGACCCTGCACAAACCCCAAAATCTCACATCAAGAGGATGCTGTGGGGTCAAACCATGCCTTGTCCAATCTTCTTTCCTCTCCTTTGGCCTCTGCCCCTGACTGCAGTCACTGGGAGCTGAAGATATTTGTACCTATTAATTTAAATCATCCTTCTTCAAGGATTCAGCTTAGAAAAGATTTTCTGAGTTAGCACAAGCCTGACCTTAACATATGTCAGGCTTTCCAGAGGCTGGGTGAAGATTATTTCCATATTAATTACTGCTCCAAAAGTTTTTTCCTCTCAGTTGCACCCAGCTCCTTCCTCTTTGGACTTTCCTCTGCATCACACTCCAACCATTTTGAGTTTTTTTAATCTTCCTGGGGAGGGAAAAAACGGTTGAAAATTTGTTTTACTGAGAGAATTGTTCTCAACATAAATTTAATTCTCAATATAAATTAATTTCAGAATATGCATTTGAGTTCTGAAGTTCAGAATTTCAGTTTTGGCTGCCCCATCCCTGGTTGGATTGGAGCAATTTGGTTGGGAGATAAGATGAGATGTTGGCCAGAGAAAGGGAATTATTTTACAGGACCCAGGCTGCATAAAGAATGTCACTGCGGGTTCTGGGTGGGTGATAAAGGATGGCAATGCTGGTGGCACAATATTTGTTCCCCTGGCACCTTAGCAGGTGTGTGAGCTTAATTATTTTAAGCGTAACAGTATGAACAAATAAATTCCCAATAAAATAGGAGCAAACTTTTTTTTCCCTTCTTGACATTTAGGATAGAGCCATAAAAGCAGATAATGTAATTTAATTTTTATTTTTACTTTATTTTATATCTGTATATATAAAGATTTTTTAAAAAATATCTTTATATATTTTTTATTTTTTATTTCAAAGTGCAACAATGGAGGTTTTTAAAGTTGAGCTCTCAGAACCTTTCTCCACATCCCATCTTGTCTGGTTTGGATGGAGACTTTGGAGCAAGATGTTCACAAACTTTCCACAGACGAAGTACTTTTCCTTGTGCTGTTTCAGCCACCCTGAAATAACACCCAAAAAGAACAAATCCAAGTTGTCACTATCCTGGTTTTGTACCCTTCAGCTCCTGACTGGGCTTCTTTCTAAATATTATGATTTTTTCACAGCATCCTGAATTAAGCACAGAGGGGATTTAGGCTAGAAACATCTGGAGAAGAGATAATTGTTCTTTTGTTATTATAATAGATCACAAAAACCTCAGTTTGCCCTTCTGCAATGGGCAGTGTGTTAGCTGGAGGAATGTACAATAATTCTTTTCCAGTTTTATCAAATGACATCATAGAAAAGCAAAAAGCATCTCATTTTCTAGGCTGTTTCTTTTGCGTATCCTCTTTGAATTGATAAATATTTCTATTCCAATATAAATTCTTTGGGGCATCAGCCATAACAATGATCCTGTGAGTATCACTTGATCTTGAGCAAGATGATTTTTGTGTGTGAAAGTGTGCAGAGGTTTTTCTGCCTAATTCTACACAGGCAAACTTACAAGTCTGGGTTAAAAACAAGGATTAATGCATTCTAATGGATCTGAAGGGCCATTTCTGTGTGGAAACAGCAGAATGTTGATGTTAAAAGAGTTACTGCATCACTCAGAACCTGTGGAATCTGGCACACAGCTGAAATAATTCTGTGTGAACCTCTGCTTCATCAAAAATACTTCTGGGCTGTTGGAAGAAAAACTTCTGAAACTTGATGTTATCAGAAAAGTTCTGCCTTTATCCACAGGCTATGGATTTTAGCTGGAAAGAGTAGATTTAGATGATTTTTAGGAAGGAATTCCTGGCTGTGAGGGTGGGCTCTGGCACAGGGTGCAGTGAATCCCTGGAAGTGTCCAAGGTCAGGTTTGGAGCACTCTGGAATAGTGGGAGCTGTCCCTGCCCTTGACAGGGCGTGCAGAATGAACTTTGAAATCCCTCCCACCCAAACCATCCTGGAATTCCAGGATTCTCCAAACCCTTTACCTTTCCCTGCTCCCTGTGAGATGTTTGAAGGACAGGGCACATCAGCCCCCTCCTGTTTCAGTGCTCATTTGCCATTCCCAGAATGGTGGTTGGCTTTAAAAAATGAAAAAAAAAAAAAAAAGATTTACACAGATTTTGTGCCCCAATTAGCACTGCTAATTGGGGCACACAAGTAAATTTCACTTTACCCTGTGGAGATTGTCAGGCAGTCAACCAGAGCACTGAGTCACTGAAAGCATGACTCTAACCTTGAGCTGGGGCTTAATCAGGTGCAAAATCCGAGGAGGTCCCTCCAGGAAGGACACAATCCTCTGCTGGGTGTCAGTGAGAGAAGCTGCTTCAGGGTTTTGCTTCATTTTCATTTTTTTTCTCCCTC
>PYHW01009884.1:80693-104114 GCA_013186435.1 Turdus rufiventris
GTGAGACGTAAAATCCTGGAGGAGCCAGGTGTGTGTGGATGTACCTTACACTCCTGCTCATCCCAGTAAATCACTTCATATAATTAGTCATATGCTTAAATTTAATCACTTTTGCAGCTGGAGAATTGAAAGAGCTTCCTTGAAGGGGAAATAATTTTTTTTTCAGTGGCCAACTGATTTCCCTGGATTTTGAGTTCTTTAAGGCGTGGAGGAGAAGGGGGTTGTGTTTGCATGGAGGCTTCTGCAGAGACAATTGCAATGAAAATAAACAAAAGGATCACATAAAAGCCAAGTTGGAGTGCTGAAGAGACTTAATAGCTATAAACTGGTAGCTATTAGCTTCTAATTACTCTGAAATAATTACTGAATAGAATAGTAAATGTTATTAGCTTACTTTAATATTCAACATAAAACATTGCTTCCAACAATAATTTACTGTTTCTTCAGCTTTAATATAAATACATGTAAAACTGGGCTGCTTCATAAACATTTGTAATAAATGAAATTATTCTGAGGGTTTTGTGGAGGAGACCTGTACACTGTAGGAATTATTAAGGTGATGGAAAAGAACTCCAAGTTCCTATTCCCTGCTTGTATTGGAGTTAAAATACTCATCCATTTAGTGTACAAGCAGATTTAGATTCTAAAAGACAAATCAAAATCCCCACACCGAGAGGAAAAATAGGAGTTGGATGTGTAACTCTGATTCTGATTTCCACATATAGAGGCCTAATTTCTATTCTAATAATATCAGAATTATCTTCATTACTCATTCATTATATTAATACTTGTATTCATCATCATCTTTGGTGAGTTTTTACATATCTCTGCTCTCTGCAAGTGACTTGAGACCCCATGTTTTTTTCCTGAAGGAAAAGAGTTTGTGGTTTGATGTATCAAGAATGAAAGCCTGTGATAGTTCAGGGGGTAATATCCAGAAAAATTTGTGAAGTCCTCAAGGGTGGGCTGTGTTTATAAGAGCTGTTAGTTGTGAATTTACATCATATTCCTTTGCCATAGATTAAAAGATATTTGATAAATAATGATGGACTAAACCTTGAGAGGTTGGCACCTCATTGGTGTGGGGCAAGACTCCTCAGGCATCCAGACATGGTGCTGCAGGACGTGGCATGGTCATTCCTGCACCTCCAACCCCCAAATTCCAGTTTATATCCGTGCTGGAGGATGGAAGAGGGCAGAGACACAAGAAGGGGCTCTGAGCTCAATGCCAGCTCTCCCAAACGTGTCCTTTTCTGCATCTCACCTGCATCCACCTCTTTTCTGTGATTTGCTGGTTATGGGAAAGGGTGACTTTGATTTTCTGTTTGCAATAGGGCATTCCTGACATGGACAATTAATAATTTTTTATTCTTTGGAGATTGGTGAGGTGCCTCAGTCAGCACGGCTGTGGTACCCAGGATAATCCAGGAAGGGAATCGACTGAATCTCACATTTCTTTCCATCGTTTTGGTTTTTTTCATGGTTCCATCTTGCTCAGGGAAGTGTGTGGTGAGCAGGAGTCAGGCAAGGCAATCATGACGGGATCAGGATCTGCCACTCCCTCAGAGCCCAAGTCATTCCCATTCCTTTGAACAACCTGAGAATTATCACAGGATACAGCTTTTTTACAACCATTGTTTGAAAAAAACTCCAAATCCACCCCTCATTTGGAGAGATTCTTGTGGCAGCCAGATTCTGGCCTCTGAAGTTATTTTAAAAGTGGGCAGATCGAAAATCTACATTTAAATTTCATATATTGTATATTCATAACCCAATCGTTCCTTCAGCGCCGGGTAAACGCAACATTTCAGTGCTGCACCATTTTTAAACTTCATCGTTGAAGATAATCACCCTGAAACATAATAACAACACCATCCAAGTGCAAGAAAATATGTTTGAAATGTCCTTTTTTTTTTTTATTGTGCCATAAGACAGCACTTCCAAAATCCCAAACTGAATTGCTTTTCAGCAGATAAGCATCAAAAAGTACATTTCCTGCTTTCGGGGAAGGTGCAATAAGGTGCTCTATCAGTGTAATAGTTCCCAATGATATGCTCTAGTAGTATTTTGATGAATTACATGATTATAGCTAAAATGAACACTTTCATCATGCCTGAATTAATAATGGTGGCATGATTTGGCAAGTACTCCTGCGGTGTTCTTTAGCTCATCACTTCAGAAGACAGAGTTTCAGAGCCCATCCTTTGTCTCGGGGAAACACAGGGATCCTTCACTGCTAAAAATGCAGGGAGCAGGAGAAATGTGACAGCTTTAAAAGGGAAAAGGAAACTGATGCTCGCTTACCTTGCCCAGCTCATCGTGACTCAATCACTTTATTTTTCACTGCCTTATTCCAGCGTCTGAGGCACCTTTGACTGTGTCAAAACAGAAAAAAATCAGTATTTTTTTTTTTTTTTGCCTGTGAGAACAGGTTTGTGAATTTTATTGCAAATGTTTGTCATAGGCAGCCAGTGACAGGAAAAAAGGATTTGTACCTCAAGCTGCACAAGGGGAGGTCCAGCTTGGACATCAGGAGGAATTTCTTCCCTGGAAGGGCTGTTAAACACAGGAATGTGCTGCCCAGGGAGGTTTGGAGTCCCCATCCCTGGAGGTGTCCCAGAAATTCCTGGATGTGCACTCAGTGCTCTGGGCTGGGTTCAAGGTGGGGGCAGTCTCAGGTTGGACTCAATCCTGGAGGGTTTTTTCCAACCCAAATGACTCTATGGTTCTATAAAATGCTGTGTTTCCAAACGACTTTAAAGCATTATAAAAATATAATTTTCCCTTAAATCGCTTAAATCCTTGGGTGATCAGGATACTCCTTTCTGTGTGTTCCATGTCAGACAACATTTGACTATACCCTCACCAGCCCTTGAGTGAAGCCAGGGATTGGTGTGACCATTCCAGGGCTCCCTGGGGGCTCCAGCCATGTCCACAAAAACTTCCCACACTGCGGATTCCCAAATTTTGTACAGATGTGCACAGCATTGAGAAAAACCTGCTCTGCTGTTGCTGTTACAATATCGTTTGTCTGGCAATAAATGAAGGCTCTCAATCTTTACAGTTGCCATCTAATCCCTTTAATGAGCATTAATTTCACTGGAAATAATGAGGATGATAACCAACCTGCTGTAGAGGAGGAATGCAAACTTTTGCAGGCTATTGTAAAAAATGCTGATGCACAGTGCAGCACAAACATCTGGAGCAGATGTGTGTGTGATTCCTGTGTTTGGCCTTTGCTGGGATCTGTGATGTTGCAGCACTGAACTAGAAGACAGGACTGGCTGGGGCAAGAGCTTTCTTTTTCTTTTCCTGAGTGCTTTCTCTCCCTGGAATTTTTGCTCTTGGTTAATTTTTTAACCTTTATTTGTATCAAATAATATGCCGTGAAATATCTCAGGGTTGCTGATTCAGAAAGTAAAGGGAACATAATGAGTGTTTGTGAACCTAAGCTATAGGAAAAGTAATATTTGGAGCAAATGACATTGCAGGATTTGAGGAATGATGGAATTGTGGAATGGTTTGGGTTGGGAGGGACCTCAAAGCTCATCCAGCTCAATCCCAGGCTGCTCCCAGCCCTGTCCAGCCTGGTCTTGAACACTTCCAGGGATCCAGCTGCTCTGGGAAATCCATTCCAGCTCCTCCTCACTCTTACAGGGAAGAATTCCTTCCCAATATCCAAGCAGATGTCCTCAAATGAGAGCAGAGGGAGAGGAACTCAAGAGAAATTTCTCCATCTTTCCTCTGGAGCAGCTAAAAATCTCACCACAAGATTCTCCTCCTGGGCTGGGTAGGCGGGTAAACATCACACAAACTGCACAATCACATTTGTGTCCGCCCAAACTGAATGACTTAACTGTTTTTTAAGGTGTTGGTATGCCATATATTATTTTTTGGGGCTCTAGCAGTGTAAAATCTGTTAATAGCCTGCGTGTAGAGACACGGTCCCTGTTTAGCTGCTGTTATAAGGAAACAAATTGTAATTCTTAATTGAATTCTCCTATGGAACTACAAGCAATATAAATTACAATGTCATTGGAATAAGAGGGGGGAAAGCCCTTTTTACAAGCCTCAAGATGATAATTTATAAATAAAGTAAAACCAAGAAGCCTTAACGAAAAATCCCTAAGGAATCTGACATTAATAGCCTTTACTTTTAATCTGATACAATAAATCTTGCAGCCATGTATCCAGAACAGAAATAACAGAAACCAGGCCAAGCTGGAGGAGATATGGGGGAGTTGAAGAGAAACATTCTCTTTCTTTAATTAAAAATATATGGTGATTTTCTGGTATTCAAGTCAAAAAGTTGTTGCTGCCAATTGCTTTTCTCCAAAGAGTGGATTTTTGGTTGGATTCTTTGCCTAAAATCTTCCAGATCCACATGTGCTTTGGAATTTTCAGTATTCATTTTGTAGAGTTTGTGTTCTGGCCCCACTGCTGTAATTTAATGAGAATCTCAGATTTTCAGTTGCCACATGAGCTGCAGTGGTTTGAAAGGAAATCTGAACATTCAATATTAATCATTTTTATAATAATACTAAATTTTTGAGAGGTTTTTTTACTTTTAATTTTTTAAGGATACTTCAGAAATTTGTCCAGAGAGAGGATGCAGTAAATGGTGAGCAAGAGAAAAGTGCCAGGTGTGGTACCCAGTGACATTTCTCCCAAAGAATTTACAACTTCATCCATTCCATGTGTCACACATCAATTAGAATTAGAGTTTCATGGTCTCTGGGTATTGCCAGCACTCTACATTCAAAGATATTTATTTAGAAATTAGGAAAAAAAGGAAAAAAAATCATAAGATTGTGACAAAAATCAGCACATATTTGCCTCTTTATTTGTCTGCTTTGAGGATGTCACTAAGAATATTAAGATTGAGATTGGTTTGCTCCACAGAGATCAGGTCCTTTTATTTTTTCAGAGACCAGTAGCATTTTGTCCAATCTTGGGTTTAAAAAAAAAGATTAACTTTATTCAAGAGAAATTCTACTTTTGTTTCAGGGTTTGTCTTTATTTTAAATGCTGTGAAAGAGCACAGAGTATGTACAGATTTCCAGTGGAAATGGTATGAAAAGCACAGAGCAGGTACAGATTTCCAGTGGAAATCTGAAAAAGCACAGAATAGGTACAGATTTCCAGAATAAATGGTATGAAAAGCACAGAGCAGGTACTGATTTCCAGTCCTTCCAGGTTTGCCAAGGCTTTTTGTGGATAATTTTTAATAACAGCAACAGAAAAGTGGCACAGTCTCAAGTCTGCTCCTAAACCACAGCAAACTGAGAAACCCACAAAATAAACAGCTGCCTTGACTTGTGCGTTCTGGAATGCAAAAACCTCTGACCAAAATCACATTAACTGAAGAATAAGTGTTTAAAAAAGAGAATTTCCCCGTTTTTCCAGCAGTGCCAGGAGCAAGCATCACCCTCTTGTAATGCACTGGGCTGTGATTGCCCGTGGATCTCAAAAATCATCCCAGTCCTTAAACCATAGGCAGTGAGCACAACCCTTCCTGAGCATTCTGATTTAGCTCAGGCAGACGCAGCTCATCCCAAATATTTCTCTGAAAAACTCATCACCACCTTGTTTCAAATCTGGATGTTTCCTGTGTGCTGCGTCTGATGGTGATTTTTTTTTTTTTGTTTTAAAAGCAATACAAGCAATAATCTGAAGCTCACTTATGAGGCCTGCATAAAATGCTGTCTAACAACCAAGTACAGTAAATTAAACATGATACTCATTACATAAATACAATTATATTTATCAGCCTTTTATAACCACACAAAGCATTTACCAGTAAGAGTTATTTTGGAGTAGATAATTCCCAATTAACTTTTACTACTTTATTTTTGCTAATTTAGTTAGAGTTAATTTTTCAAATAAAATAATAAAAAAAAAGCTGTATCAAATGGCATCTCTAACTATTACACTGGAGATGAGATATAATTAAAATGTTATGTATATGGAATTGCAGCTGATGGGAACCTCAGCTTAAACTCTTATTTTTGCCTTTATTTGATTATTGCCTGCTCTGCACAGAGAACATGATTGAATTGTAAGATGGCTGGGTGCCCACAGTGCCAGGATTTGGAGAGGGAAAGGAAAAACTTGGAAATAAAATTACCTGGAAATTCAAACAGGTCCAGGTATGACCTTAAATGTGCTGAGGAGTCCTATGAAAGCCTTCCTCTGATGATGCCCTTTTTTTTTGTTTTCTGCAATCCTGGCTGTCTCTGTGGGATTGGGAATCTTGGAATTCCTCATGGTGGGAATGGCAGTGATGTGTAGGTGCCTTTCTTCTCTGTGGGGTTGATGGAACCCACACATAAATTCAGAATTTATTATGTTAATGAATTTATTCACCTGTAAATAACCCTTGTGTTTGTCCCCAAACTGAGCGTCACCCAAAGCTTGGGATGTTGGCTCTGCACCAGGGAATGTCCTCATGTCTCAGCCCATGAAAGTTCTGTCCAAAGTTGCCACCAACACCCAAATTCCCATGAGCTGCATCTCTTGGGTGAGGTGTCCTTTGCAGTTTTTCATGTCCTTCCCAGTTCCTTGTCTTCCCAAGGACAGTGCTGAGTGACAGAGGCTCTCTTGGGATGAGGAATGCTCAGGGAATCCCTTGAAATTTTGTACTTTTTAAAGAAATCCTTCGAGGTTTATAAAGGGATAAGTCTGTGAAGCCTTCCCACCTACATTTTGCTTTTCTGGTTTTCACTTTGCCTTTGAAACACAAGGCTTGAAAACAGCCAGGACTGAGGCTGTTGGATTTATCCATCGGAATTCTACTGGAGACATCCTCTGTGTTCATTCCCTGTTCCTAAAGCAGGAATAGCCCCAGAACCCTCCCAAAGAGTCCCCCCCTGGCAGGGTTAAACGTGTGGCTTCACAAATTCCAGCTGAGGACTTGGCTGGGGCTCCAGGGGGGTCTCCACACCCTGGAATATCGGGAAAATGTGATTTCCACAGGGAGAGGCTCTTGGGGACACACGGGGTGTCCTTAAACAGAACCGCTCTTCAATTCACCGCTAATTAAAACACAAAAGCAAGGTTGCTAATTGTGTCCAGGGCAGTGTGGTTGGGAAATAAAGGAAATGTGAGCTCAGAGCCAGGAATTAATGTATTCCAGGCGGGAAGGGGGGCTTGGCTGGCGGGAAATATCAGGACGAGGGTGAGGACAGTCACAGCCCCACTGTTCATTACTTTGGATGTGTCACATTTGCCAGGGTGACAAGATGTATTACGGACGAGGAACTTTGTAGATGGAGAGAAATATCCATGGAAGTTGTTTATTTGATTTTTTTCCATTTTTTTCTTATTTTTTTTTTCTTTTCTGCACTACCCTGTCCAACCTTGGGATAATGGAATTATTTTATGCCTTTTGCACTATCATCAGGCTTTGGATGGCTGCACAAAGGCCACTGGCAACAGAATAAGATGGCTGTAAAAAAATGCAAAAAATTGGGATGGGGAAAAAAAAAAAAGGTACATCCAATAACTTGCCCTTAAATTTAAAAGGAACTAAATGAGGAACTTCTGGACAATTTATCTTGCTGTTTACAGATAACAAGTCACTTTGTTTTTATGTGCTCAGTCTAGTATTCCATAATTTATTTGAAAGAAGATGAGAAATAATGTAGATAAATGATGAAGTGTCAGGGTCTGACGCTCTTAAATGAAGCTATTATGGTCAAAGAGAAAACGTAAAACCTGCGGCTCATTATGAGAGCGTTCTACTTGTCAGTTAAGTGAAAAGGCCTGGAATGATTTCCAGTTTATTTGTCATTGCAGTTATTAAAGCTGTCTTTTTGGTGCCATGAAAATGAATTGAAGACTTTATTCGAAGTAAATTTGTACTAAAGCTTTCAGATGTATCTTATGTGAGTTCAGTGAGGCAAGAAAACAGCTTAAAAGCTGAAATATTACAAGAAGGCAACTACTGAAGTCCTGAAGCACACAAGAATATAAAGTCTGAGGAAGTTACACAAATAAATGAAGTATCTCATCTCTTGGGAAATAAAGCTGAGTTTGACTATATTGTACACTTAGACAAAGAAATCAGCCCTTGTTAGTGGCAGCAAAATATTGTCTTTCACAGACTTGTGCCTGGTGCTTACTTTTATATCAAGCTATTAATTTTGGGACCAGATTATCAGAGAAGTGGGGATTCTCTGTTGCAGAGCACCTTTAGAAAAGCAGTCTCTGAGTCGAAGGGATGTGGCATCCATGGCAAGATTGGCTTTGTACGTCCATCCTTTGTGGTGAGGCTCTGTGGTCTCAGGGGTCTTTCCAAACCCTGGTGATGCTCTGTTCCCAGTGTGGTTCAAGGCCAAAAAATGGGAGATAAAGGGGTTTGGGACACTCACCAGGGAGGTCCCTCTCCCTAACTGAACAACCAAAGCATCACATCTGACTGCACGGGATGGGAGAGACCACTGACATTTTTATTCCTCTGGAAACAGCCTTAAAATACTTGAACCTTGTGCAACTGGAGGGTCACAGTGAAATGTTAGACTGAAATCCAGCCAGCCCTGCCACTGAGGTGGTCACTGACACTCCTTTTATTGCCACCCCCTCTTAAGATTGTTCCTGCTGAACTGTAAATCCCCAGTTTATGTGGAGACGATTGATAGGTTTATTTTATTTCGTTCTGTTCCTCTGGATTTCCTTTCCAGCAGTCGTGTTCCCCACTACTGCTTCATATTTGCCAAGACAGATTAGTGCAGTTCTACTGGGCTTGGACTGTCCAAAAGGAAATTAAGAGTCTTTTTTTATTTGAAATTGAAAGCTGTAGGAGCACTAAACTGAATGCTTAACTCCAAGCTCCAGCAGTCTTAGAGCAGTATAGTTGACACTTTATTGCAGATATTACAAATGTTATGACATGTCTTCAGGGTCAAGTTAAAAACAAAAAGGGTTCCACATTCTCATCAGAAGTAATCTGTCAGTTTTGTCATCAGATATTATAGCAGCCCTCAGTAGCAGTGTCACAGTCAAGGGTTTATCAGGCTCGGTGGTAGATGTGTACATACTCTGATTTCCAGGGGTTTAT
Source organism: Turdus rufiventris (assembly GCA_013186435.1). Lineage (NCBI taxonomy): Eukaryota > Metazoa > Chordata > Aves > Passeriformes > Turdidae > Turdus > Turdus rufiventris. The sequence continues at coordinate 89,752 of PYHW01009884.1, forward strand.
ATCTGCAATAAAAATTCCCTCCAGGCTGAAACTTGGCATTCATAGCCCAAAGGGATTTTTTTAATTAAAAAAAAGTATCAGCGAAGGTTTTTCTTGAACGATAAGAGCGCACAAAACCCAAATCTATTCTGCATTTTAAAAATACTTTAAATCTTTTAAACTGGCAGACTTCAAATATTTAAGCAGCCAACTCTCTTTACATAAGAGACCATTAAAAAGGACATCCCAGGAAGGGGATAGGTGGCGGAGCAGACAAGTGCTTTGTGCTCATCACGAGTTTAAGTGTTGAGCATTTGATGAGATGTATAATTAGCCACACATTTCTAAAGCTCGTGGTGTCTCTCTCCATTGAAAGTGTGCATGAGGGAATTAGGGTGTCTGAGGCACAAATATAAATCTGTTCTTCCTCATCACTCCCTGGCAGGGTCCTGCAGGATGGGGTTGATACGGCGTAAGCTGCTCGGATCAGGGTAGCCCCTCTGACACAGCTGCTCCCTGGGGAAACAGGACTTCATTTTCTCCTGATTCCTTTGTGGAAGCAACCAAAATATTCCAAACACAGCAGGTTGTTTAGAGGGAAAATAAACAGCAATGCCCATCCAAATTTTCTCCAAGACCATTGACCTGGAATGTTCATTTATTGCTCAGTGACATTGCGGGGGTTCTCTTTGAGAAATTAAGAACAGTGTGTTTGATACAGAGATATTTGTGCTAAAACATGATGAAACACCATCTTTTATCCCTTTAAAAGTCCATCTTTGCTCAGGGAGTGGTGAAGCCCTGGCACAGGTTCCCTGAGAGTGTCCAAGGCCAGGTTGGATGGGCTTGGAGCATCCTGGGGGAGTGGAAGATGTCCCTGCCCATGGCAGGGTGTGGAATGGGGTGGTCTTTAACCTTCAGTCCAAACCATCTGGGATTCCATGATTTAAGCCTTCACTTGGATCCCAAGCCCAGGCTTTCTGTGCAAACATTTTGTGTAACAGCATTAAGTTCTGCAGGTCCCGCCTGGTTTTATTTATAACCTGTGGCTCAGGGATAACAAACAGGGTGTGTTAAAGAGTCACCAGGGGTCCCCACAGAATCCCAGTAAAGCAGCAGAGAACAAGCTCTGCTGTGTAGCAGGATAGAGGGGAACATGGCTGTGGTGCGTGTTTTCATCTTTCATGTTGTAATTCGATTTCCTAGGGGAAAAATGAAGGAATGTGAAAAAAGAAAACCAGCCCTGAGCAGGTTCACTGACATGTCCAGGAGGAAATTTTCCTCAAAGGGACCTGCACATGCTTCTTTAGTGCTCTTGTGGAGGCACTGCCAGGATTTTCCATTGGAAAATTGAATGGATTTGTAAGACGCTTCCTATTCTCCCTGTTTGAATTCTCCAGGTGGGAATTCGGGTTGAGTTGACACCATCCCTTTGCCACCAGGAGCCGTTTCTGAGAGTCACCGAGAAACTGCCAGGAAATGAGATTGGTGCCCTGGATGTTCTCATTCAGGGGTGGTTTATTGCATATTTTTATTATTTTATTTATGTCTGATGGTTGTCAAACTCCTCCACAAATTGGATTTATCCACCTGTCCAGAATCCCAGCACTGTGAGCACTGTGAGCAGAGTCTGGTATATTTGCACTGACCACTGCAACCTACTTCCTACCTGCCCCATGGCACAAATTCTCCTAATTTTAGGTGACACTTTCCTACTTACTGCTATTAGACCCCTGGAAACACCAAATATTCCCTAAATCTTCTGTATCAATCAGACCAAGACTGATAATGACAGGTTTGATCCCCTGTACAGGGCCATGAGACTGATGAGATGGAAAAAAGAAGAATTGTCTCAAGGGAAGCAAATGGTTTCAGTAAAGGGCCATAAATGCAAATTTAAGTACTCTTTCTAGTAATGCTGGTCTATTATTACAGCCTAAAGGAAGTTCATTTAATTAATAATTAAGCTCTTCAAGTTACTCTTAGCATGAATTTTAGTGTCAGGAATGGCCAGGAATCTGTTTTATGGGGCAGCTGTGAGGGAGGAGTGACAACAGCAAAAACAAGGTGAAGGTTTTGCCAAAATTATACACCAAAAAATGTCAAAATCAACACCAAAAAATACCAAAGCCCTGCATTTTGGGAAGTCTCAGCAAGTCCAGCGTGCTGATTAAAGACAGAAAGAAAAAACAAAGTCCATGTTAGAGGAGTGGGGATCAAACAGCCACCACGGTTTCTCTTTGCTTTAATGGCACAAAACGGAGGTGATAATAAAATTTCAGAGAAATTCCCTGCCTACCAAACTCCTGGTGGATCCAGGTGATTTTTGACAGGTTCTCCAATTCCATGTGCTGCAAGGAGAATTAAAACCCAGTTCCCAGGTCCTCCCTGCCTGGTGGGTGTCACCACTGGAACGTTCTGGATCAGCATCCTGGACAGCACTGGGATCCACTGGGGCACTGCCTCCCCCTGCAAATGGCTTTTCCTGTGCTCTGGGCAATGTTTGTCCCCTTCCTTTTGCTTTTTCCAAGCTGTAATGCTGATGGTTTTCCCTCTGGGAATATCAGGATCACAACCCGCAGAAGCATCAATGAAGTGCTTTGGATTTTCTGCTACAGAAATGTAAAATTTTGTTGATGGTATATTTTTTCCCCTCAGATTTTCTTTTCTTTTCTTTTTAACAATTTAAATGATTAGGAATGACTTGATGTTGTGCCCTGTTTTCTCCATGCTCCTGTTTTCTCCTCCTGTGTTATTTGGGGGTTGTAGTTCACAACTTTATTCAGTTTTCTCTTGAAACCTGATTTAATTTGGCTCAAAACCTCTTGTATTTACCCCATGTGATTCACAGAGCAATTCTGTCTCACATCTCTGAGTAGGGGCAAACAGTTGTGCCTTCAGAGTGCAGAAAAGAAAAAGAAAAATTATTAATTAAAATGTATTAATTTCTGAGGTTGATTGGTTTCTGCCCACCTGGGTGAATTCTTTGGAGCATAAATGTAATGCTATTGTTGAGGGGAAATATTTACATATTTCATAATTCTTAGTAGTTAATAAATTAAAATACATTTTTATTTTTGCTATTAATATAACTCTGAAAGATTAATAAAATTTGGGTTTTCCAGGCTTTTTTTTTCTCGATAGGGCTGTGAAAATCTGGGTTTGGGGAGCTGAGCACAACCCTTGCTGCCATGCTCTCTGACTGATCCAAGAAATGGAAGATTTGGGTTGAGTTCTCATGAGCTGTGAGACCATCAGCAATCTGAGTGCACAAAATTAACAACCTACATGTTCAGGGGCAGGGTCAAGGAGAGTTTTTTATTTTATTCCATGATGCCATCAGAGAAGGGACACAAGCTGCTATTTTTCACTTTTTTTCTTTAGCCCATGTAGGTGAATAAAAGCAGAATAGAAGTAGAGTTGTTGCACAAGAGGAAAACGATCCAATAATTCAGAACGATCCAATGATTCAGAATAAAGGAATAATAATGTGAGTAGAATGATAGAATTTCCTGAGTTGGAAGGGACTCTTATCTCCTGACCTTGCATAAGGCAGCCCCAAGAATTCCACCAACAATAAATTCTAATAATTATAATAAATTGTGATCACGTAATTCTGAGGGTTTTTCTAGCAAAATACTCAAAGGGGGAAATATTCTGGATCCTACTCTCTATTAGATGTTCCTTAGGTTTTTTTTGGGAGGTTTTGAACACCATGGGGTGGATTTTAGGAAGGATGAGGAAACTGCTCCTTCTGGTCCAACCTTTCTCACTCTAATTCTATTGCCTCTGTGCATCATTCTAAATAGAAGGAATAGTGCTGTTTAATAATTTCTCACATTTAAAAGCTTGAAACTTCCTTAACTACAACCTTTCTCAGCATTGAAAAAGTAATTGGTGAAATGTGGTGGTCACATATCTGTATCCCTGTGAAGTATTTTAGGATGTAAAATACAATAATTTCTTAAAAGTTTGGAAAATCCTAAGATAAAATTTGAAGGTGTTTTTCCAGGCAAAGTTTCAAGAGGGGACACATTTAAATTTTTGTTTTCTTACAACAGTATTTCCACAGAGAAGGGATTTGCATTGTGCAAATATGCAGGTAACATTGGGAAGCAGGTAGAGAATCTGATTAGTGATTTCATGTAAAAAATATTTGTTATTTCAGTGCCCTGAGTGGAGCCCCAGTGGTGCTGGCTGGCCTAAAAAATGCCAAATTAATGGGGTGAACCCCAGTAAAAACCAGACCCAGAAGCGTCCAACTCCCAACGAGGGGAAGGAGTGAACGATAAAAACCCGCGACATTTGACTGCTGCTGATTTATCTCCAATTCAGGCTGCTTAACTTAACTTAACTTAACCACAGACGAAGTGTTTGCTCAAGCCCTGAGCTGACAAGAACAGAGCACCGGCCATTACTCCTGCTGGAGAGTCAGGGGGTTGAGCCATCCATCCTGCAATTCCTTGAATTCCCAAAGCTTTCCACGCGGCTTCCTCAAGGACAGCGCTCGCGTCTCCGACGCGGCGGTGACAGATGGGATACAACGTGTCATGTGATGGATAACGCCGGAGCCACAGCGCTTAATCCTTCTAATACTAATAGCAGCATTATCATAGAGATTTATGAGAATGTCAGTTCCAAGTTCCCGGCTCCATTCATGGGTTTTTTAAAACTTCAGCTGCAAAAAACACGCATCCATCCCATTAATTCTAATTATCATGGTTCATCTTCTCAGCAGTTTTGTACTCCGGAACCTTTCAGTGCAAATTAACGTACCAAAAAAGTGTATTAATTAATATTTGTAGCTTTTAATTTCTGCGAGAGTGTTGTCTGGAAGCAGCTGGCAGTACAGGGCCACTGCTATTGAATCTTTGCCAAACAAGTGCAGATGTAATTTTGTTATCTCTTGCTTAGTCATTTACGCAAATTAATTTGAACAATTAGCCTTTTACTGGTCCTTCATGAATCATGCAAAAGGGACCTGCCAAAAAATTGCTACTTGACAGAAAAGAATTGGTTAATGTTGTAAATCTTCCAAAAAGGTATTAGCGTGTTTGGGATAAAGCAGAACCTCAAGAACTATCTTAATGCTTTTATTTTTCTTTTGTATGCCTTATCTATTCCATTTATTGCTGGGGAACAAAAATTCTGAAAGAAGAGTAAGTGGCAGGAATTTGGGAACTTTTGGATGAATAATTAAAAATATGAAGTTCCTTGCCTGGATGTTGCCTTGGCTTCACTGCATGCAGAGTTGTGCTGGTGTTCTACAGAGAGGAGCTCAGTGCTGAGGTCACTCCAAAAAGAACAGATTTACTCATTATTTGAAAAAAACACCCAAATCTTTAATTTCCTTGGACATCAGTGTAAGGGAAATCTGTTACCTCACTCAAATATCTCTCCTCTAAGTAAAAGAGGCTTCCACATGACAGATCAAACTTTTGTTTAACTAATGTGAAGAATCATCTCCTCTGTGGAGGCTGGGTTTGAATGACAGGAAACTCAGATGTTTCATTGCTCTTTTCTTAAATATCAAGCTGATTTTTCACCAGATAATCAAACTTACCAGCAGACGGTGCCATCCAGAGACTGAGTAGAGCTGTCAATGGAAATCTGTCTCAGTTGCTGTTATTGTAAAAACCCTCTTATTTTTTCCCCTCAACATTTTTACATAAATCTTTTCAGTTTAAATTGTATTGCACAAACCTGAGCTTAGTGATGGATATTCCTAATTTGCAGTCGAGTTAATTGTTATTCATCCCTCTGATTTCAGCTGAGATGGTTCTTGCAATTTTGGAAGGTATGTGCTGTATTTTTCTCTAGGTGAATTAAATAGGATTAATGTCAGCTGTATCCAGAACCATGTAGTCAGTATAGTAATAATGTATAGATATATAAATAATGATAATGCTGATATATTTAAATAAAACATTACAATTTTCTCCATCTTGTCACCCATCTCGACAGGACATCGATCCTTCAGAACAGGTAAAGTTTTTCTTATGTCAGCAATAAGACCATCCCTTTTTGTCTGAAATTTTGATTGCAGGTGTGGGAACAACTTCAGAATTAAATATTTCTTTTGTGGCAATCACACCGAAGCTCGAACGAGCACTGACTCCTCATTAGCTGAGCCAGGCAGCCCCGTGCAAATTCCATCACTCCGGCAGGGTGAGGTAGGGGTCCCTTTCCCTCTAATTGTTTTTTCCAAGCTGCGATTTCACAGCCTGTATTGTTATTTCCATTTGTCCATCTGATTGTGGAGAGAAGAGACCAGATGTTGTGTGACAAATCATAGCTATTTGCAATCTGTTGGAATTCTTATAAATTGTACCGGGGATCATTTTCTGATAACTGATCCTGCAATCACTTGTGCACGTGCATCACTTAGAGCACGAGATGTCCTATTGAAGAGTGTGGATCTATTCATGTGCCTCAATTAAACAAGCACCGCGGGCATTTTGTGGGAATGTTTGTGGTGGGAAATCCGCGGATGTTTGGAACTCGCCCGTTCGATTCAGCGTCGCCTCAATTCCCATTTCATCAAACCCCCACGTTATTGTCACACCGTAAAACTCAAAACCGGCTCAGTTTTTATTCTAATTAGGGTACGTAGGGCTCAGAATTTGGCTGGGGTTTATCCTGCAGCAGAGTGATCCAATTTTGTTTGCTAAATCGTAATTCCCGACAAATAGTTCCTTCAGGAAAGTGCATCCAGCCCAACCCTGTTATCCATCTGTTTTTAGGGGCTGTGGTTAATCAGAGAAGTGGTCTCTCACTGCCACACTGAGAAGAATGGAGTTAGTTCCTCTGTAATTGAAAGTATCAGTAGTAAACTTGGCTGGAGCTTGATTAATGGTATATTAAAATCAGAGTCTTCATGGTGAGTGCTAGATAAGGAGTTTTGGGCAAATTACTTGGTTACTGGGAAACCTTTAAATTTTAATCATGGAGACACTTCAGCATCATTAGGAACTGAAAAAGACAATGGGCGCTGGGAGGAAGTTATGTGAATTGATGTGCTTTTCAATCTCTTCTTCTGTGGGGCTGTTGAGTGATGCATGGGCTGCAGTCAAGGATCCTCTTGCTCCCCATGCCCCTGATTGCTGTTGTTATAATTTAGTGTTATCCAGTTCTTTATGATCATGGAAATCAGATGAGTTTTTTGTAAAAGATGGAAGGTTTTAACATAAGAAAATGTGGTTTAAGAGCCTGGGTTGTCTCTGCAGTTTGTCTGGATAAGGGGGGAGGCTGCACCCTGTGTTTAGAATGAGTGGAAATAACAAAAACAGGCTCTTTAACACAAATTTATTGTTTTATGTGATAATAATACAAATCTCAAACCTACATTTACACCCACTTTGAGATCCATTCTTGTCTAGAGAGCACGTGCATGCCTGTGCCGTGCATGGACTCATCTGTGTGGTACCTGTGATTATCTGTATTTATATATAGATGGTATATTCTTATTTATATTTCTTATCTATATTCATTAGCGATATATTTATCTATGTTCACTGAGACATGAGGTGCTGCAATAGCACTTTATGAGGATCCACATGGGATGTAAACCTCCTTCCTGGCTGACAGATCCCATTCAAAGAGTGCCAATAAATCTGGTACACTCAAACCCTCACATCTTTTGGTTCTACCTGGGATTTTGGAGCAATTCTAAAGATGTCAGGATCTCATTTCCAATGTCATGGAATAGACAAGAAATACTCAACATACTCAAAGTGACAGCAAGGGCTGCAAAATTCCCCAGCTGTTCCAGGGAAGTATACAATGGAGTTGGGTTTATAAAGTGACCACTGTAATTTAAAGTCATTTGTTTTCCTCCACGACCAAAGGAAAACCTTTCTGCTTCCTATAAATATCCTTTAGACTTATTCTCTTCAAAGCCAGCCAGTTTATGTTTGCACCAACCTTGCCTAAATAAACGATTTTGTTTCATTCTCATCACTTAAGAGAAGTTGGACTTTTCCCCAAGTATCCCTTTCCATATTTTGATGAATTTTCTTCCTGCCTATGAGCAGTCTGTAGCACTAGGCAGCCCCAACATGGTGCTTATAGAATAATGGGAATATTCTGTTTTTAATGAGAATATTATTCCCTCCCCATGCTCCAGTGAGTTATACTTAGAATATCATGAAGCCTTTGCCTTTTTCTTCCATTTCCACAAACAACCTCGAAAATACCAATTATTCATTCCTAAATTCCTGAGTTGGAAGTTTTGTGCTACTAAATGTTATCCTATGTCTGTCATTGAAGTCCCCAGATCATTTCATTTACCTGTCGTCCAAAATTCCTCAGAGTCCATGCTGCCTTCCAAATTCATGTCAGGGAAAGCTATGTAATTGGTGTAGTCGCATCCTCTGTCAAATTAATTATCAAAATTGTTAAATAGGATCAGTTCTGACACCTGAGCGCTGTAGGATTAACAGTGATATGTCCAAAGTCACTTTGGAGTGCTGTGAAGGAAAAGGTCTAAATCCCACTGTGTTCTCCAAAGAGCATCCATTTCCTTTCTAAAGGAAAATATGTTATAGGGAATTTAGGCTGGCAAAAGTGGTTTATTTCCAGAAGAGACAGAACTTGCTGCAACAAAATATTTGCAGAGAAAGAAACTTCATTTTTCATTATCTGCACTGGTAATTACTGGAGAAGCTGGTTGGGAATGATTCCTCTTCCTATGGGATCCAGGAATCCCACATCCAAGCTTAAAAAGGCACAACACCAATCTACAAGGAGATATTTCCCTGGGAATATCCCACTCACCCATTCACTGAGTTTTTTGTTGATGCAGATTAGAAACATTTGTAAAATGAAGGGAATTTTCATGTCAGAGGAAGCCATTTTCCATCCAAAATAGCCACAGGCTGGAATTCGTGCCACAGAAAACAAACTGCCAGACCAAAATGTGAGAGAAAGAGACATACCCAGGCATGGTGAGTTGTGCGTTTTTATTTTTTTCTGCTTCCTTTAATAGATAATGTGTAGCCAGGAATTGAGAGTAGTAGAACAAGTCCTAGGGGGTTTATGGATTTAATGGAAGGGGATGAAGTTGTTGTGGGAACATATTGCTTATTAAATTTTCTCATTCAGATGTTTATTGTATGATTTATGGTGATTTAAGCTTTTTATGTGTCCCTTTTTAATTTGTCATGTAATGATTGTGCATATGTGTGCAACCAATAATATATCCAGAACAGATAAAAACACTGGGAGAAGCCCCTCTGATCAACCAATTTACCGTTGTTTACAGTGCAAGATTTTAATTTCACCAGTATCAGGTCATTCCATGGCTCCAGATCTGTAGAATATGGAAATATGGCATGTGCAGAACAGATTTCACAAATATTTTTGAAATTCAGGATTCACTGAGTCGTTTACGGGGAGTTCTGGGTTTTACACACCTCATTTTATGTTTGCACAGCCCAATGGTGAGCTTAAAACTGGAGACAAATCTGAGCCCTCTAAAAATGCAATGTTTATCTAATGTAGTTTGGATTTACCTTATCAGTCTTGCACGAGAAGAGAGTCTGTGGGACAGGCTTGGGTTATTTATCAGCTTCAAAATTTCCATAAAGTTGTCTGAAAAGTTGGAAAGAGAGTCAGTGTTAAGGGGGTGCTCAGCAGCTGCAGGAGGGGCTGGAGTTCTGCCTGGTGGGAAGGACTGGAATCAAGGGCCAGTCCATGGAATTACATGGGCTCACCTCCCAAAGCCAACTCTTTTTTTTATAATTATGGCAATTCAGAGGTCACTTGTCCATTTTTGAATTTTTCCATTTTTTCCCCATTTTTCCTTTTTTCTATTCTTCCCTTCCCTTCTTCCTTATATCCCCACTTCATTATTATTTATTATGATAAATTAAATCATTATCACAATTGATTTCAATTATTAATCTGGTCCTGCCTAACCCACAGGTGTCTCCAGTTCTCCTCTCCATCCCACAGAGAGGGAGGGAGCAGGTGGCTGTGTGGGATTTAGTTGCTGGCTGAGGTTAAACCATGACAATATCTCTGAATTTCTTTGTCTTCCTTTGTCACCACATCACTGGGAGAGGAGAGAAATCAGGGGAAAAATAATTGATTAAAGATCCATCACAAATTAATGAACAAAAGTGCAATCCTGGCACTTCACGCTGGAATGGAACATTTTAAAAAATCACGAAGTGAGACATAAGAACACTAGAAAAGTTTGGATTGGGGCATAAAAATTCTTTGGAAGGCTGTGTGCTAATCAACAGCAAATGTAAGAATCCCTCAGGCTGAAAGGGCAGTGAGTGACTGTATTTGTTATATTGGAGGTTTTCAATCAGCATTTCCAGAACGTGGTTTCTCATTATGATAATGATGATGGGATTAATTATCACCATGAGAACGAGCGATAATGGCACTTTGAACTGGGTTTGTCACCACACGACACAGGCTGTTGCTTGTTTTTACACTCCCAGGACTTGGAGAGGTGCTGGCTTTGGCACTGGAAAAGGGCCCAGCTGGGCAGGAGGTGTCAGAGGAGGACAAACACCAACCTGGCAGCCTCCTTACCTGGCTGCACTGGGATATCACCAGGAAAATAACTGGAATTAGTCCTTGGGATTAACACTCAGCTGCAGCAAATTATTTAAGTATGCTAAGTGTAAATATGTCTTTGCTTCCTAAGAAGTAATGTTGTCACAACAGCCGAATTTGCAGAATTTATAAAATTATTACAAATTTAGAAAGCTAGTTTTAGCCCATGCTGGAGAGGGAACTTAAACCAGAGTGGTGGGGAAAGTGAAGCAACTGAGGGCACTTCTCATCCCTGGGAATAAATCCATGAATCCCAGAACTTTCCCTGCAGCAGGAGCAGCGTGGGGTGCCTGGCAGAGCAAAACACTGGAAGTATCGAGTATTTTCATTTTGTGAGCTGTGCCCAATGAATATTTCAGAGAAACATTTAAACAGAAAGTGAAAATATAGCGAGACGTGATGGGCCACTGAGAGTTCTGGGAATTTCCAAATTTCCAATTTGTGATGTAATCTGGCCTTAGCATGGCATGTCCAGCTTTACAACCAAACTGTTCCTAAGTCATAGTGTGGAGAATTCTGTAAAAAAAAAGGAAACTTCTGATTCTCCTGCAAACACTTGATAAATTCGTTGACAAAAAAATTACTTGAATTTTTTATTTCCATGAAGTTTTAACATTTATCTGCTGTTTATGTGACTTCCAGAAGCTGTTTTTTTCTGCAGACCTCACTATTTGTTGCAATTTGTTTTCATATGAATGGTTACCCATGTGGAAGAATGTGCTCTGGAACTTTTTCCCTGTAATTAAATTAATTCAGGGGACATGGAAGCAGCTCCTGGTGCTCTTTAGCTTCTCTTACTTTAGTAACTAATTAATGTACAGCTGACACACACGTACTCAGCTTTCATAATGTTATCTGATTAATAAGCAATAACCACCTCAGTAAATCAAAATTAAATGCCTACTTATGGCAGTGAGTTTAGAACCCTCCTGCCTAGAGAATTTCCATTGATTGATTCATTAAATATTTCATTGACAGATGAAAAGAAGAGGAAAAAAATCCTCGTGAGCAGATTTGCTTTTTGTTTTACAGGGGAAATTTTATACTATTGGTTCACTGAAAAAGTTCTGCAAAGTGTCTTGAGTGGCTGAAAAACTGAATGAAAACAGGGGTGGGTTGTGCTCCAGGCCATGCTGGAGAGGGAAAGAGGGATCCCAGAGCAATAAATCACTCTCTGAATTTATGAGTCCATCTTGTGGATAATTAGTGCCCTGCTGGAGCCACCAAAAACCTGCCAGTGGTTTTGTGGAAGCTTGGTAAAGGGTGAAGAAATAAAATATCTCCAAGAAGGTGGAAGAAGAGAGGAGGAAAGGAAAATACCTCTGGATGAGAAATTTAAGCACCTAATTCCGAGCAAAATTCACTAAATTCTGCTTTTCCCATAGAGCTCCCAGTCAGAAGCATCAAAATGAGATGACAACCCTTGGTTTTAGGTCACAGATGGAAGTTCAGAAAAGAAACACTTTTCAAAACTATTCATTTTATGGGGAAGGTTTCCTTTCCATCTATACCAGATTATTTTGGATACTTCCTGATGCTTAATGATAAATGTACTTGCAATTTAATTTTTTTTTTTTTTTCTGGTGCGAAGAAATCAGCCCCAGGTGTGAGAGAGACATATTCAGGATTAGATTATTATGTTTTAGAACCACATTTCTCACAAATTTACTGGTGTGCAGCCATCTTCACCACTTAAGAATTCTATCTGCTGCTCCAAGATTTTTCATAAGTTCCCATTACAATTTTTGGACATTTTATACTCATTAAGTTGCACAAAGTGTTCATTACACCAAGATGCCTTGAACATGGAAGGCCAAATGTGCAGCATGATCAGTTCAATGAGTTGGGTAAGTGAATGTGTGGGATTGTGAAGGCAGAGGGTTAATAATATATTTTACTTCAGGAGTAGAGATGATTTTATACAGAAAATGAAGTGTAATTACATGATGATCAATAGTTCTTTTCCTTTCAAATGTAACAAATTAGAAAAAACCTGAATTTTTTTTTTTTTGTTGGTCTGGTTTTTAATGTTTGTATGACTTGGCACTTATTTACAGCCTGTTTTCTATCCTTAGTTTTTTTTTTATCTGGTGTTGAAGACTATTCATTATGAAATAGAATAAAATCAGTGAAATAGAACATAGAAATTACATTTTAGTTCATGGTGAGCCTCTGCTTAGGGTGAACTTTTGTATAAAAATATTTTTTGTCTCTCTTCTTCTACACTAAGGTTTTGACTGTAAAAAAAAGGCTGTTCTAAGGACCAGAATCTAACACAATGATTTTTATTGTTTTTAACTTTACAGTGAAACTTTATCTGTCGCTGCGTTAACCCGAAAACCATAAAGATACATCTTCGTTTTCCTTTAAGCTTCTTCTCCCAGTCACTCCTTTTCAACTCATCCCTATAATCGTCCGTTTCAAGCAACACCAGTGACAGCAAAACCTATGAGGGTTTTCAAATTCAATAACCAGGCCTGGAAAGGAGGCATCCCTCATCCCAGCCCCAGCTGAGTAACTGCAGCTCCTCAACATTCCCCTCCACATGGAGGTCCTGGGGGCCATCAATCTGCTGCAAAAGCGCTGACAGCTCCGAGCGCTTCCGCGGCGTCTGAGCCGCTCCAGGAGCGCTGAGATCACCGCCAGAGCCGTGACTGACGAGCTCAGGGTGAGGATTCTGCCCCTGCAACTCTGGAGCACACGTGCTGGGCAGCTCTGGGCACGTGGAGAGCTCTGGGGGGATGGCACGGCATTGGTGCTGCTGTTCTTCTCCCCAGGGATGGGGAGATGCTGGGTGAGAGGGTGGGGCTGCAAATGCCACGAGGAAAATGGGAATGGTTTGTAAGGGTTTGTAGGGTATAGCTGAGACTTGAGCCTGTGCATCCTGCACCTCATCCTCCCAAAACTCCTCTCTGCGGCCGCGTTTTCCTGATGTGGAAATCCCAGGATGGAAAAGAGCTCCAAGGTCGTGGAGTCCCAGCTGTGCCAAATCCCCACCTTGTCCCCAGCCCCGAGCTCTGGGTGCCACCTCCAGGAATTGCTTGGACACCTCCAGGGATGGGGATCCACCCCTCCCTGGGCAGCTCTTTCCAAAGTTTAACCACACTTTCCTTGTAGAAATTCCGACTGGAGGTGGTTTGAAATAATAGCTCTGTGGGCTGGGTCGTGCACTGGCCAAAACCGAGCTGTGTGTCCTCAGCAGGAGCTCTTCTTGTCACCCCAACCTTTCCCTTCCTCTTGAGCAGCTTTCTGCCCAGCTCACAGACCACCTGCAAACACACAGCAGTTATTTTGGAATCAAGTTTTCATATTATTAAAAAGAATTTCCCCTATTTTTCAGTTTGGACAATCTCTGTTGTTGTCTCTAAATTAGTTTTTAACCATGTGTACAGTAATTGTAACGATACAATTGTCGCAATAACTTATAACAATGTTACAACAATTTCCTCATATAACATTTCTATTTTTAACTATGCCAAAGGAAGTTGAGTACACACAGTAGGGAGATTATATGAATATATTCTGATTGTTGATGTGTCCCATTTATTCCTGGACCTGATGAATGTTTTCCTTGCAAATTTGTGAAGGGGATGCATCTTGATGTTTCTCACAGTACAGACTAAAGCCAGGAGCTGAATGCTCTGTGAATCAGTTAAATACTCAGAGAGCATCAAAATGTAGTGGGAATTAGGTCTTTTAAACCCAACTCTGCAACAAACCAATAATTTTTGCCAAGTAGGAATAATTCCTAGGTTTGATACAGAGATTCCCTTCCCTTCCCTTCCCTTCCCTTCCCTTCCCTTCCCTTCCCT
>PYHW01009884.1:112721-154333 GCA_013186435.1 Turdus rufiventris
GCACACCTTGTCCCACAGCCTGTGCTTCAGAAGATCCCAGAGCTGTCCCTGAACTGCTGCTCCTGCTGCCCTGCTCTGTCCAGCTGAGGAAGTTGTCACATTTTAGTGTGATAAAAAAATGTGTGCAAGAAATTTCCAAACCTAAGAGCTGATGCTTCCTTTCTTTACAGAAATGTCGCCTCTCAAGGTAGCGTGCCCGGTAAAGAAGATGTAATGCAGATAGATAATTAAAGTAAATGAAAATCCTGAATCCAAGATGTAGCACATGGGGATGTAGAGTGGAGTAAAACCCCTCTCAGGAAGGGCAGTGATCAATGCATAAAGAGTTCATTTCTTAATTCCATTGATCTATTCCGCACCAAAAATCTGTGCCCTGAAGGTCAGAGACTACAGGCAGTTGGGTTCTTCCAAGTATTTGCAGGTCTGTGATTACTTCATGCTCTTCTTTCCAAATTTCATTTGGAAACAAGGGAATCTTGTAGCATCTTTTTCTTTGCTTAATTTTTCTTTAAGAGTATTTCTGATAGGCATTAAACACCTGGAAGTGTTCAAGGTCAGGTTGGACAGGGGTTGGAGCAACCTGGGATAGTGGAAGGTGTCCCTGCCCATAGAAAGGGGGTGAAACAAGAAGGATTTTAACGTCCCTTCAACTCAAACCATTCTGTTGATGTGCAAGGATGTGCAGTGCTGAAAAATCCTGTGGGTTTTTATTTTATTTTTTTTTGTTGGTTTTTGTTGGTTTTTGGGGGGGGTTTTTGTTTATTTTTGGTTCCTGATTTTATTAATCAAAACCACAGGGAAGGGTTGTGAAAACTTTTAAACTCTCCACATGAATTATAAACTGGCATCAGGTGCAAGGATATTCCTCTGGGATGTGACCCATCCTTGTGGTGTCTCAAAAATCAGGCTCTAAGCACGGAGGATTTGGAAAATTTTAGGTTTTTGGAAGCAAGTGGCCAAAAATACAATATTCCTTTCACAAAAGCTATTGATTTTATATCAAACCTGCCAGGACAGAGAAAGAAAAGAGACTTTTACTGGTCAGACTGATAATTAATGCCAGGTTAGAGTCCTCTGGTCATAGTTTTGCTGCTGTCCCCAAAAAAGGACAAATTTTTTATTGCTCTAAGACCTGCTTTTGTTTTTGCCCATAAGGAATTAACCTGGGAGGATCATCCCTTAACTTTCAAAGTCTTACCTCGTATTTTCTTTCAAATCCTCCCTTAAAGCCTTTCCCACCTTCCTGAAGTGGTTGGGGAAACTTAATAAAGATTCTTTTTCCTTTTCCTTTTAGAATAGGCTGAGATTCTGGGGCACAAGATGGCAGCAGAAGGAAAATTTGCTCCCCCCATAAATACCTGGTGTGCCTAAACTGCAAAACTCTGACAGGCCTTGCTCAAGTTTTTAAAATTAGCTCAGCAGATTTAATGAAACTTTTTATAAGGCAGTATCATTTGAGCAGCTCTCCTCTCACTCTTTCAAAGACTTGGTGATTTAAAAAAAAAAAAAAAAAAGTTTTTTAGCTCAAACTTTTTAAAAAAATAAATATTTTGGCTGATTCCTCTCTTTCCTTCATGTCCCACTTATTTACTTTCATCAACAGAAGACTTAGAATTTTTAAGGCAGTTGTTCAATAGCTTTTTTTGATCCCAAAATCCTGTGTGCCCCTTTAGTAGGAGCTTGTCAGGGCAGTGTGTGTTGCTCCAGAAACAAAGCTAAATCATAATAATTTAAACTCTTCCATGCTGAATTTCGAAATTCTAGTCCTCAAATATATTTTTTACTAGAAATTGCAGCTTGGGTAGAGCCTTTGACTTTAATGGGAAAAGAAATGTAGGTTTTTACATCCTGAAATGAGAAATGTTTTCACATTTTGGGTGTTTTGGTATTCCAGTATTTGGTATTTGTTCTACCTCAGTGGAAGTTGGAAAAATCTCAGTGAGGTTTTACCTTCATCTCCCCAGAGCTCTCCTTGGATTGGCAGCATGATCCTCCTATTCTGTGGGACAATTTCCTGATATTTGATGTTTGCTATTCTGATGCTCTGTACAGCCATTTAATGTGAATTCCAAGAGGTTTTCCTGGACATGCTCATCTAGCAAAAACACCCTTTCAAAGTGAATTTCTGAGATGTGCTGCTCTTGGAGAAATTATTTGGCGTCAGCTTTGCTTTCTGGAGCAGACCAAAAAATCCTACAGATTGTAGGGAGTATCTTTGGAAAACCTGTGCATTTTCCCTGAGGTTTGTGATGCCCATCCATGCAGATGTGGCTAAAATGTAAAATCCAGACACAAAATCTCTGCATTTCCTTTGTTTCTACTCCTCTGTGGCCCAAAAAATAAATATATGATGGCCAAGGCATCGCTCTGGGCATGAGCTTGGCCACTGGGGCCACAGGAATAAAAAATTTGGTGGTGTTTAGAAAGCATTGTGGCACTTAAAGTGTTGGTTTGACCAGTTTGAGAGAGTTTTGTGAAACATATTCCAGGGTAACAAAATTCTTTATTATAAACTCTTGCTTCATTTAATTCTTTTCAGTCATTATCTAAAATTTACTGCACTTTTTCATGCCTCCAAAATCTACATACCTTACTGGTTTTTTGCACATAAAAGTTATTCTACAAAGAAAATTTTTTAAAAACCCAACAAATAAATAGAGACTACTCATTTATTTATAGAACACTCAAATATTTCCAATTCTCTCATAAAGATGGAATCTTTCCTATTGATTAACAGGCTTGGGGTGTTCCTCGACACCATTTAATTCCTGTTGCCTTCCGGTTTGCCAACAAGTATTTGTATTTTTCTGCCAAAAAACTGTTGCTATCAGTGAATATCAGCGGGAATAATATTAGGAAAAACCCCATCCCTATGGGGTTTATTCCTGTCTGCTGTCCAAGGGGGTTCCTACTTGTCTGCTTCTCAGGTGAGTTTTCTCTTGGAGCTGGCAGTACTCTCTCCTCTTTTAAATGAAGATCCATACCCCATCACTCTGCAGAAATGAGGAATATTAACAGGTCCTTCTGAATTTTGTGCTGTGGTCTTAAACCCCAGCAGGTCTGGAATCAGATTAATGGTCTTTAGTCCTGTTGGTACATGAGGCTCAATCTGCATCTTGGAATTTTTGTGTTCTCTTGGGTTATCCTCATCTCCAGGCCAGAGCTGGGGTTGTTTCTGTTCAAAGAAGCAACCAAATCCAAATCCAAATCCAAATCCAAATCCAAATCTAAATCCAACCTTTTCAGAGCCAAGATGTGGGTGTGGGATGAACAGGAAATGTGACTTTTGCCAGGAATGAGGTGCAGGGATAAGTTTACAGGTCTCAAGGAGGCAATTGCTGCTGTTTCTTTGGGGATTCCCTATTAGAGGAGTTCATTAATATAGGCAAAATCACCTTGTTCTGTTGAATGCAGCTCAGGAAAACTCTGGCTGGTCTGTGGAGACCAAACTCCCCATCTCAGATTGTGTCAATAATGACATCAGTGCAGCCAGGCTGGTTGGTCCAGCTCTTTATTCTTTATTCTTTATTCTTTATTCTTTATTCTTTATTCTTTATTCTTTATTCTTTATTCATTTATTCTTTCAATTCAAAATCCACGGGCAGCACAGAATGGCTTGGGTTGGAAGGGACCCTAAAATCCATCTGTTCCCAACCCCTCATGGAACTGGAACCCCAGTCAGTCATGACTGTAGGATGATGAAAATCCAGGATTTCCCTTCCTTGTGTGCTCAATTTCCCCCTGTGGTCTCCCAGAGAAGAGGCTGAAGATGTTCCCAGTAGGATTCCCTGTTGGAAAAGCACAGTCAGTAGGAAATTAGCTTTTTTTTTTGGGGGGTGGAAATGGTAGAATAACAATCTCACCACGTCATCAACATCACCTTCACACAGCCAGTGAATGGTAATTTATCTTCAAGGCTCAGGGAGTGCTGCATTATTAAAGATGAACATGTTCTCATCAGCCCCCATTGTCTAACAGCTAATTACTGCTGGGATTAACTCGATTTCAAGCTTTGTACGTCAAATAAACCTGAAATTTCAGCATGAGGTAGTGGCTGGATGTATCTCCATTTGAAATAAAAGAGTGAAAGTCCTCTCCTCACAGTGGCTGAAGGAAACTCTGCATGGCAAACTCCCTCACCACACTTCTCAGTCAAAAGCAGAGTGGGTTTTTTTTTAATTTTTAAATTTTTTCCCCCTAAAGAAAATTGGAAAAAGAAAAAAAAAGGCTCTTTTAGACTCCTTCCAGTTGATGCTCCATGTTGTGACACGTCATGTAAAGCTGCATCTGTTATGCAGAAAGCAGAACATAAGAGAGACGCTCTTGACATGAGGAATCACAACACGAGGGAGCAGCGGGAACGCTGAAAGCGCGACGCGGTTCTCGTTCCCGTCACCCCAGCCCTGGAGAAACGAGCGATTCCACAGAGCTCCAGCTCCCCTCTATCCATGTCCCCTCCACAATGACTTTTCCTCCTCTCTCCAGGCCCAACCCAGCCCTTTCCATAGGGGTAAAACTTGTGGAAACTCAGAAAAGCCAAATCCGAGGGAAGTTTTGCCCGAGCGGAGACTCCAGGATCAGGCCTGGGAGGTTTTCCCTCCTGTGAAGTAGAAAATAGACTCAGATTAAGCGAGCAGACTTGTTATTTGACAGTTTATAAAATATTTTAGTATCTTTTTGGCAGTAGCAGTTTGAATGTTGGCAAATGTACACATTGCTTGCAGTTACAAAGCCTTGTAATGAGTATTTCCCACTGTAATAGCAGTGAGCTGAAATTTGGATAAACCACTTAGACTTGTGAACTCTGACATGCCTGGTAACTATGTCTTTGCAAAAAGAATTTTGTCAAGTATTGGAGCTCCTACTAATAGCACATCCATCTTTCTGCACACTATAAATCTTAAGAAAATTTCTATTACTCTGCAATTTGTCTGGCTTATGCTATTTATTAGCCATTTTATTCTGCTGCTTTAAGAAGTAATGTGATGTTCATTTTATTGCTGGTTCAATAAATTGTTAATTATAATGCAGTGATTGCTGCTGACGTGATTTAAAAGCCACATTAGCACTATAGCATTAAGTTTTAACTATTTTACCCTTCAATTCCCTGTTTATACAACAGTAAAAGGAAAATAGCCTTAGACTAATTTAAAAAATGAAGGTACTTGTATCTATTGATCACATGGTATGCTAGAAACTTTTGTTGTTTTTTGGTTGGTTTTTTTTTTTAAAGGTTACATTCAGGTCTAAAAAAGAAAGTACACCAGCTGAGCACAGTCTTCCTGTTCAGCAAAAAGTGTTCTTAAAGCAAGATTAACCCCAAAGTTAAATTAACAGAATTACTTAGCTAAATTAGGACAATTGGCCTAATAGATTAAAGGAACAAAATACCCAGATAAATCATAATCATTTTATAGTTATGTGTAGCTTTTGGTGCCCATTTTGTATAACAATGGAGCAGAAGGGAGGCTGAGATTGGAAATTGTACCTATTTTCTCCAAGAATGTTGTAAATGGGATTGGAGGAAATCTCCATTTTGCTGATTTGAAATAAAATCTAATTGCTGCAAGTCTAATGATCCATCCTTGGCTGAGCAAGGAGAGGGAACTGACTCAGGTCCAGAGGCCACTCACAAATATTGGGCAGGATGGATGGAATTCTGGAATTCTGGAATTCTGGAGTGGCTGGGGACACCTGCTGCCTCTTGGAAATATGTGTCAGACATGGAGATTTTGGTGAAAATATTTACTTTTCTTAGTTATAACATGTAATTAATTTTTTTTCTTAACTGAGAAAAATACTCTCATAGAAAAATAGAGGGAAAACAGAATGGAATCTGGTACATGAAGCTGTTATATTTGTATATACATATATATTTAATATACATAAAAATATGTAAGTCTTCCTGTAAGTCTCCAAAACTGATGTGCAGCTCTCAAAGACTGGAAGCTAAAGCTCAATAATTCAAACAGAGCCCTTTAAATACACAGGAGAATGTAAATTTTAACTGTTCCTGAGTGCCCCTGCCATGGAGCCATAGGGAATATTCACCATCACCAGACTTTCAGGCTGCAGCATTTCTGGTTAAAGCATCTTCTGAGTCCTGGGCAGGTTTAATATGTGATTAATTATATAAAGAATTAATAGAAAAAATAGGAAGCTGTGGTTAGGAGAAACTGCCTGGTTGAGGTTCTCTGCTCCATCCTTCCTCCAGCTTTTATTGGGACATCCACTGCTGGGCAAGCCAGTAAATCACAATTAAAAGGCTTTCCTTGCTAGTCAGAGACTTTTAGAAATGAATTAACGACCTAAGTCCTTTAGAGAATCCTGGAAGGGAGAATTCTTACCTTTAATTGCCTGGTTGAATTCAAAAATCTGCCTGGAAGAGACTTTCTACTCTTTAACCAAGTCAAAATTAATGATTAACTTGAAGACACCCTTTTCAAAGATGTACTTACAGTGTTTTTGTCCTAAGAGAAGAGCTCAAATTATTTTCTTGGGGGAAGGATCATTTCCCATCAGAGAATAGTTTGTGCAGGGAAGTGTATTTAAAAAAAATCCACAACACCTAAACGAAGCCCATTGAAAAAGGAAAAAAAAGAAGCAAATCAGTAGTTTACTCCACACCTGAATTTTGGTAAATATTACTTATTTGGATAAATGTGGCTTATTTTGGTAAATGTGATTTATTTTGGTAAGTTATATTTATCAAAAGAATTTATATTTATTTTGATGAATCTTAGCTTTTTCTATTCAGTCATCCCTCATTTTATTTGTGTTTAAGACACTGTCTGAACTGCTTAGGTATTGCCACTGGTCATAATAAAAATTACAGATATTAATTCTTTTAGAGATAGGAATAATTTAGATAAAATTAGAGAATTAGGAGAAAGTTTGGCAGGCAGTTGGCTCCAAGATTTCAGGGTTTGGGAGCAAAGATCTGAGATAAAGGGGCTGATAAAGCTTCTGGAGCTGCCATCGTGCCCTGAAAATCCTACCCTTGACTTACTGCTGCACAACAATTCAGTAAAGAAATTAGGACATAAAAAATGACTGTGGCCCCTATAAAGCAGATTTAAAAGTGGTAAACTAATTGCAAAAAGTAATGGAGATGTTTTCTCATGGAGATCCAGCCATGGCCTAACTTGTTTCAATAGAATGAGTAATGAAATGGGAAAAAAAACCAACTTTTAATGCTTGCAGATCACACAAGAACTGGGGGAGTGATCAGTAAAGAATGGGAATGGTAATTTGTAGAAGATCCAGATTATTTTGGAAGAAGGGTCTGGTTTCCAGAGAGAGCTTCCAGGGTGACTTTGTACTCCATCAGGAAGCCCTGAAGAATTGGGGAGAGGAACAGTGCAACAAACCCAGGACAAAACCACTCTCTGAACTTTCTGGAGGAGCAAGAATTTACCCACCCTGGTTTTCCAGCAGGATTTGGACTGGGGATGCTCAGGGATTTGGACTGGGGATGCTCAGGGAATTTCTGCTAATTCCGGGTTGGTCCAGGTCCTCAGCATCTCCCAGGTACCCTGACAGACTTTTGGGGGAATTTTACATTCCAAAGTGTTCTGTGTTAAAACCTGGTTTAAAACCTGCCCTTCTGCAAAGGCTGTCTGGACCTTGTTGGAAAATTCAGCTCAGTTCTACCTCTGCCAGAGTCAAACAGGAGATTTTGGGGCAGGAGTGTTTATGAAACTCCCAGCCTGGAATTAACCCCCACCCCAATTAATTAATATAAATTATACGAGGGAGTGGATAAGTGGGAGACAGCCCTGCTCCAAAGGAGGGTTTGTTGGGTATTAAGGTCCCTTCCAACCCGAATTTTTCTCTGATTCTCTGCATTATTGATCCTTAAATAAAGGAGAGAAGGGAGGCCTGAATTGAAACTCCAGGAATTCACAGCTCATCACAGAAAGCTGAGCAGCCTGTAAAGGAGATAGAAAGGAAATAGTTAAATAGGTAAACTGTAAAACAACCCCACAAATTTAAAGAAAACATTCCATGGAGGGAACTGTCAGGAGAACTGGCAGAGAGGGGCTGAATTTGGTGTGTGGCTGCTGCAGCTTCAAACTGTGGCATTGGAAATGCCAATTTACTGCTGGCTCTAAACAGGACCTAAAAAGTTATCCTCAAAGCCATAAGAGGGAAAGAAACTCCTGATGAACTGTGAAACCAGATGCTTTATGCTGGAGAAGCACATTCTGCAGCCTGCAGAATAATTATTGTTATTGTTTTGTTTTGGGGAAATGCTGCGATGTGCTGGGTAATTTCCAATCGAGATGTGGGCATGGTTTGTACCCCCAAGAGTTTGTGCTGGAGGGATATTCCTGTTTGTTTACATCCCATGGAAGTAAATTCATAATAAATAAGGTTATTTCTCATCTGTAACAGCAGTTTAGTTTAGGAACATCACCTGGGGTGTTTTTCCCTCTGCTAGGAAGGATTGAGACCCTACAGGTGCTGTCTGAGGGGTTTGGGTACCAGGAGGGTTCTGAAGGGAAAATATCTTGAATGTTCACCCCAAATATCCTAAAAACACTCTGGGCTGGCCTGGAATCAGGTATTTCTCTTCCTAGATGCATTCAGGATCTGGAGTATTTGGTATTATGAGAGGTTGAGCAAAGCAGCACTAACAGCGGATGGTGTACATAAGCATTAAATTAATTTTGCTCATGAGAATAATTTTGATCCTTAAAATTTTTGAGGAAAAAAAGAACGTTAAAAAAATAATTGTTTTTACTTTTATGGTTGAAGTATCAATAGACCATAACTGATTTTTTTTTTTGGTGAGTTGTAGGAATTATTTACAACTTAATCACATATCTAAAATAATACAACAAGTAAGCAGAACTAATTTCATGCTGGCTTTATTGGTGAGCTGATAGAATTGTGAGAACCTGAGGGTCAGATAAATCCTGGATTTAAAAATAAGGGGTTCCATGTATTGAATTATCTCCACAGTGTAGAAAAAGTGAGATACAGAAATAAGTTCTGATTAATAAGACAAAGGGAAATGGTGCAAAACAGATGGCTTCCCATTCTGCCTTATGATTATGCATGATGTCATTACAAAACACTGGGATTTTTGTGTTAGGTGATTAGAGACCAAATTAGCAGCTTAACTTTTTCTAAACTTCAGTTTAATCGATAGAATTTTACATCTCATGGGTGGTGGGCTCCCAGAAGCAGTTCCTGAAGCAGAGGCTGCAATGGGGAGTAAAAAAAGAGATTAAAGCCAAAACCTAAGACATTTTCCTGATTTATCCATCAGATTTTGATTTAGTTAATCAGTTCTGACATGTAACTTTTGTTGTTCAGCATGGTACAAAAAACAGAAGAAATTGCCTTGATTTCTTAATAAAAATTCCAGTAGATTGGAGTGCTTGCAGTAGGAAGCTGGTTTGAGGAAAGTGAGTAGAACACAGATTATATGGTGTGAGTGTATAGAAATATCAGAGGAAATCTAAATATAATGGCCTGTATAGGAAAAAAACTCACAGTTAAAAAAAAAAAATTAATAATGGGTGGGAAAGACTAGGGAGGAAACAATGTCCAGCACTTATTGAGAAATGGAATTGTTGGGCAAACAGGAAAAAAAAAATCTTGAAGAAAGAAATGCATTGGAAAGGAAGGATGGAGAGTGATCTGAGGGAGTGCCTTCAATTGAAGTGCCATTAATTCCTCCTGGTGCAACACATTGCAGGGACACAGAAGGCGAAGGGGCAAGAGGGACAAGGTTAAAGAAATGAGGATGGGAGGGTTTGAAAGCTCCAGGCCTATTTTTGATTTTGCTGCAGCAGGGATATTTGCTTTCCTTGCTGTATTTGAGCACTGGGCGTTTCTATTTCTGGAAATGCCCCGAGAACATCGTTCAAACTATTTCAAAACTCAGGAAAATTTCCTGGGTAGTTTTCAGTTTGCATTGCAGTTCCTCTTGTCTCTTCCTTCCAAGGCTGCTCTGATAAAATGCAACAGATCCTGGAGATAAATCCACAATTAATCTCTGTGAGAATTATGAGTTGTTTGTTCTTTGACCAAAACGACTTCATCTACATCTTCTCATCTTCCTTTTAATCTTTGGTTTAAATCAGGATGGAGGGAATGTTTCTTAGCAAGATTTTTTATTTCATTTTTTAATTTTCCCCCCAGCATCATCTGAAATATCAGAGGAGGGGAAGTTTACTCTTCAGGCATTGAGATGCCTGGTGCGAGTTTGGTTTAGAATTTCAGTGTAATTTACTCATTCTATTTAGTTGTCACACCGTTTTTAATTTATCACTTGTGTTTCATATTGATAAATGTTTATTTGAATGTGTGCTATTTGTTAAATGAAAATAGACAAAAAGAGAAACTACAGTTTCACTTTCCTGAAGGCTGTACTTGTTCTAAAACACTTAGTGAATTCTAGAGGCCTAAAGTTTCAGGAAAAAGTGAAAAATAGAAGTACTGAATGTGTATCATTTACAGGTGGAGTAAAAACAGGAAAATATTCTTGCATGGCAAGAACAAAGTCAGAATTAACAGTGCAAGTAGAGAGGGAAGAGCACAGATATTATAGGAAATAGGGCTTGGAGGCAGGATCAGCTGTGCCCAAATCTTTCGTGACAGATCCTTGTCTAGCTGGCTCTTTACATCTCCACTGATGGAGTTTCCACAATCTCTTTTTTTTTGGTAATGTCTAATCAAAATCTCCTCCTCAGCAGTTCCAGCCTGTTCCTATTTATCCTTTTTGAAGTGGACACACAGAGTGAATTCTTTGCAGCTACCACCCATCTATGTACAGACTTATCACTGCTGATCCTTCCCTTTGGGCTCACCCAGCTCCCTTAGCATCAGTTTGATAGGCAGGGGAAGGATTACTAGATAAAATATTATGTAAAAATATTTTTAGATTTTTCACCCAGTACTTGAGATGGGTGAATATTCAAGCCACGATCAAATATAATAATTAGAAATTAGTTCTGATATTTGGGATTGGTTTCAGTGGTTGTGATTTTTTTTTTTTTTTGTGTTAAGCTTTGCCATGAAAAATAGGGTCCAACATCATCCTCCCTCTATCTGCTATGTGGAAAGGACAATTTTGAAGCTGTGAACGTTCTTTTATCCTAAATCTGTTCTTTCTATCAAAAACCTCAGTGCTGAATCAGGTGGCATTCAAAATATCTTCACAAAGACATTTTGAAACAATTATTTGTAATTTCAACTGGTTTTGCAGAAGCAAAAAGGGCCTTCACAGCAGAGCTGTGAAACATCACTAGTGGGTGAGTTCCTCATCCTAAAGGCTTTGGGAACATGAAATTTTCAGGATTTGACAACTTTTTTTTTTTTTTCTTTTTTTTNCTCTGACACCCCATCACATCCCTAAATTGTTGTCCATGGCAGAAAATTTGTGTTGCTCTTTCATAGCTAAGACACAGACTGTGAATCTAAAACAAAAAAAACCCAAACAACCAAAAACCACCCCCCAAATCCTTGCCAAATGTTTTGTTTGCCTAAGAAAAGTATTAGTTGAATATTATTTCACATATATTAACCCCATTAATTTGTGAGGGAGAGAAAAAAGATCCCTCATGCACATTTCCAGTGCTATAAAAAAATTAGGTCATTTTGATTTTGTGTTTATACAATGCACAAACTTATATATTTGAGTTATCAGATAAGCAATTATCTGTTGAGCTCTATTTGAGAGATCTGCTAAATGTTTGTATTAAAATCAGGGCTTTGTTTTGATTTTATAATCAAAGTTCTCTGTTTTGTTCCCCATCTGTTTTTGGCCATCAGTTTTTCTATTTAACTTTAGGTTTTCCCATTTTTTTAAATCTAACGATTGCATTCCTGCATCTTATACCAAGAGTGGCCATTTAAGACTGATGGTGTCCCAATTTCGGAAAAATCCTGGGCATTTAGCAGCAATCAATTTACTAAAAATTGATGTAAAGAAAAAGCTGTAAAGTTCTGCTTTTGCTTTTTTTTCCCCCCAAACATCAGCCTTCTGTCCTTCAAGAAACATGCTCCTGGAGTAAGACAGCTTCTGGGACACAAAGGCCCTGAAGGACATTCCTGGGCTGGCAGGAGCAGAGTTTGACTTCCCAACTGTGGGCAAATTCCTCCCCTGATGCCAGAGGATGGACCCCCCTCTCCACAGTCAACACAGCTTAAAACTGCATCCTCAAAAATCTGTTTACTCATCACTTTAGTCTTCCTTGAGCGTGCCTAAATCCAAAATAGATTATCCCCAGGGACAGGATTTGCCTGGTCTGACTTGTGGGGTTTGGAGGCAGAGTTCCAGCTGCCCTTGGAGCTGAGAGAGGGATGGGCACCCCTGGAGCTGCCCAGCAGCTTCTGCTGAGCCTTCCTCTCCTCCTCCAGCCCTGGTTCTGTGTGAGGACAGCTCTTCTTGCTCCCTTGTTTTCAAGCTGGCCTGGGCTGGGTTGATGGCTGAACCTGAATGCAAAAGCAGAGCTCACATTTGGGGCAATGCTGTCTTGATGCAGGAGGCAATGGCTGCCCAGCCAAAAGATGAGTGCAATATTCCATTTTCCATGTCCTTGTGCACAGTGTGATAAACAGGAGCACGAGGAATAAAATGCCACTGGAATGTGTCAATAAGCAGAGTGCTGTGAAACTCCTATTTTAATTATTTTGTGGTGCAAAAATTTTAATTTAATTTTAATTATTTTGTGGTGCCCTCAGGAGAGAAGCACAAACCCAGGCTGAAGCTGAAGGAACTAACTGGTTTCAGTGCAAAGACTTTTTGGTTGTGGTCCTTAAGGTCTTTTTAAGCTTAATCACCAATCATTCATTAATAACTCATCGTATGGCTCTGTGATATTTTTATTTGTTCTGCTTTTTAGGACAGCAGGTATACTGAAAGGAAAGGATCCCTTTGCCTCTGCAGCCACATCACCTTCTTATTTCAGTGCCTTCAGGAGAGTCAGCTTTATTTGTTTATTCCCAATTAATAACATATTTTATTATTGTTCTTAGAACAAGATTGCTTCAATTGGTGGTAAAAACAAAAGAGCAAAAACATTACAGGGAGAAGTGCCTATGGAAAGCTTGTCAAAGTGTCAGTGACCCTCCAAGGCTGCTCCATTTATCACAAATGGCTTTGTTAATACCCAGCCTCACCAGCACTTAGACTTAATGCTCTGCTCAAAGCCTGACAATAGGAGATAAATACTTGGTGAGACATCTATTGTCATTATTTATCATTTATAACACGCAGCAAAAGCGTGATAAAACATTCATTGGGTGTTTGGAGGCATAAAGTGTTGTCACCAGTGCTGGGCTCAGCCTGGCTGGCAGGAGAACTGGTGAGTGGAGGGATGAGAGGAAGAGGAGGAGGAAGGAAAGAGAGATGGAAAAGGAGAGGAGAGGGAGAAAGTGATGGAGAGTGTGACAGCACAGCATCCAGGGGAAAAGGAGAAGCTGGGGGAGCTGGGTTCATCCTAAAGCTTTTTACAACCAGCAGGAAAGTGTGTGAGGGATGAGAGAGAAGATTTAGGAGTGTTTTTTTGGCACACATTAGTTCTGAACAGCCCTCCTCCATGTGGGTACCAGTGCCACAGCGATGCTCACGGAGCAGCTGCCGGGCTCTGCTCCTGCTCTGGGCAGGGCACTGCTGCCAGAAATGCACCCCAGGGCCTCAGGAAGCAAAATTCAGGTGCTGTTTGGTCAGAGAGACAAATAACATTTGACTGCTCTTTCTTCTTTCAGCTGTTTCTAATTCCCCGCATGAGACGCGGTACCCAAAGCACTCCTCTTCTCCAGAGGAAAAATCCCTACTATTATAATTTTTTCATTACAGCTTCAACATTTTCAGTTTTAAAAGAGGAGAAAAATAAGGATAATTTGCTAGATCTGATTTCTGATGCATTTTGTTCAGTGTTATGTAGCCACTTTTTTTTTTTTCTGTGGGAAATTTGATACATTACTTGAAGTTAACTACATACAAGAGAATACTAAATAAATTCACTTTATGTGCTTCCCTAATTAGTTTTCAGTCATGTAATTCTCTTCAATACAGAGCTGAGAAATCCCCAAGTCTACCTTGATGTAGTTAGTGTCACATACACTGATCATGTGAAATTGAATTTGAATTTACTACTAATATTTAAACACGAAAGCTGACTTGAACCGTATTTCCCCCTTGGATAGAGATGTCACTGCTCCCTGTAATGAGCAGCATTATGTTGAATACTTAAGCCAAGAACAACCAAGTTGCAGGGATGGGACATTAATCTTGGAGAACTGTGGAATTTCATGCTTTAGACAATGCAGTGTCTTGGCATTCCTTCTTACACTTTAATTATTTGAGATGAGGGTTTTGCAGGGTGTATGGCTCGGGTGTGTTTGGTGAAGATGGAGTGGGAATATTGGGATCTGCAGGATCTCTTGGATAACTGTAAGCACAAAATGACATTATTTGTATCACCTTCAGCTGTTGGATGTATGAAATGCCACAAATTCCTGTCCAGATCTCCCTGACTTTGTCCCCAAATCTGAGGGTGGGTGGGGGGTCCTGCCAGTGCCACATTTGGGGGAGAGGGAGATGCTGAGTGTGGGTTTGGCTCTTGCAACTATTCCACATTCCCTCATTAATTAAATCTAAAATCTCTGAGCATCTCTCTGGTCTCTCCCTCACCTTGGGGGGAATCTGTGAAGGAGCCAGCAGGAATGATTTTGAAAGACTGAATGCAAAAAATACAGCCAAGGTTTCTTTCTGCAGTTTTGGGGGTGTTGTGGCTGGAGAGATGGAATAGATACTACTGGACTTGGCACTTGGATGGCACTGAAATATTTGTAATTTATGTCTCTGCACCTTTCACTCCTTACCTGAGTGGATACAAACACCTGGATGGTTTTAATGCACTTTGCAGTCCTTGACTCTGTTATCACTGAGCGTTTGTGGATCAGCTCATGCACAAATTGAAATGTCACTGTTGAATCTCTCTGGAAATGTTTAGAAAAAGCAGTGGGATTTTAGTATTTCTCAGTACCTCTGACAAGGGTGAACAGCACTGAAAGACCTGCACACTGAGGAGGTGGAGAAACCCCAGGCCAGTCATAAAATAGCACGAGGGGTTCAAGCTCTGTAATCCCCCAAACTCTCAATATCATCACCAGATTAATTGGCACTCCTGCTGCAGGTAGAACTAATGAGGAAGGTAATTATTCCCTCTCTTATAGCTGGGAGAGGAACTCAGCATAGCACAGTGGATGAGGAATAATAATTTTGAGGAAATAATACCAAATCATCTACAGAAGCTTAATGAAAACAACCCACATTGCACTGAAAATGGAGTTTTGGGTGTTTTTGTAGCCTTTTCTCTCTCTTTTCTACAAATCCATCCAGATCCTTTATTTACTTATTAATAGGGTGTGGTAGATTTGTTCCTTAACACGTTGGATTTGCTTTTCTACTTAAAGACTTTAAAGATGTTGTTTCTAAATTAATTTACTGAACCTGCATAAGATTAAAAAAAATTCTACATTGCATGAGGAATCCTTAAAAAGTGGCAAAAAAGCAACTGATAAATGAGTGAATTGTGACCCATTCCTGGAAATTTCTGTACATTGATTTAGGGTTTGTTGCAAAACAACCTTTTGGGTGACTCCTATTACACCTTAAAGAAGGAATTTGGTTGAAATCAGGCACCAATTGTGCTATTTTTTTATGGAGAAATGAGCTCTGAATGCAGAGCTGCATGTTTCTGCATCAGGCTGGATGCGTGCTGCAAGGAGAACCCAAAAATTTGGTTGGTGAAGTTGTTTTTTACCATCTTAGAATGGATGAACTCCTCTCGCTGCTGTTTTCTCAACAGCAGTTGTGCCGTGGTGTCTGCAGGAGGAGGATTACACTGCATCTGGCAAAGGAAATTACGGATTAACATGTGCATTATGGAGAAGAAACATTACAGGAAAACTGTCATTTGTATTTTACAAGGAAATAATCCTTTAAGTCTCTTAGGGCTGCAATAACTCCTTCACTTTACTCCCCTTTTGGAATACCCTGTGAATCCTCACGTCAGAATTAGTAACAAACAAAACAAAGCTCAGAGGAATCTGGACTTTTTCAACCAGAAAGGTCAGTGCTGGAGAAGAGATTTTAGAAAATGTTCCAGGAGCTACCGAAGGAGCCCCCACACAGTCAGACCTGGGATTTGGGGATTTGAGTATGGTGTGGATTTATCCAGCTGCCTTTCTCCCTTCCCACAGTGAAAATGTGGAGTGATGCCCTGCAGAGGGGTTCACCACTTCCCAAAACCTGAAGAAAACTGGTCTAGAGGCCATAAACTCAATCTGAAATATTCCTTTTTAATATTTCCCAGGAGAAACATTGCTTGGAGGTCTGGAAGCATTTTAGGTATCACCAAAACACCTCAGTGCTTCTCTCCTTGGTTCCTCCAGCAGTTACAAATCATGGTTAAACTCAGTGATCTTAGAGATCTTTTCCAGCCTTAAAGATTCTGGGAAATCACGGTTGGGTTCAATGATCTTAGAGATCTTTTTCAAACTAGATGTTTTTAAAGCTCTGTTTGCTGCCCCAAACTGCTCTGGTTTGCAGTGAGAAGGTCCTGCCTGCACCATCCAACTTCCTAGACCTGCTCACAACTGGTTTAAATTATTTTCTTCCCCAACAGTGGATTAAAGACTTTAGAACTGGAGTCTTTAGCAAGAGTGGGGATTTCTGCTGGAAACAGCCTGGTGCATTTTCTCCTGCTGAGGAACCATTCAGTGTCACTGCTCCAAGCTGGCTGGTCACTGTGGAACAAGAATGCCAGACCTTGGGTCACAGCACCCAGCCATTCCTTCCATGGGATTGGGTCTTTTAAGGTCTTGGAATGACCTTCCAAACCCAATCTGGGCATTAAAGCACTGCTGCCACTCTTCCATCCACGGTGTTTGCTGTTTTCTGCTGGCCAGAGGGTCACTCTGTGCTGTGTTGTGAGGAAAATAATATTTAGAAGTCCCCAAAAGCAGTTGTGTCACTCCAGGCTTGGTTGAGGAATGCCATGGACCCAATCAACATTTTTAATGTAATGGCTATTCAAAGCTCTCGTTGCAGAGGAGTTTTACGTTGCTCTGCCCTCAAGATTGTCACCTCCTTCCAAGCCAAACACTGGGCTGGAAGCGAATTCTGAGGAAAAGCCAGCTGGATTGGGCCAGGGATCTAAATTTCCACACTTTGGGAGAATGCTGACTTTGGCCATGGTGTGACTAAAACACGACATGGCAGAATGTTGTTTTCTGTCATCTCCCCATTGGATTTTTGGCTGTTCTAAGAGCATCTTTAAGCAATAATCTGTATTTTTTTTTTAACCAACTCTACATCTACATTTATTTTTTTAGAGGGTTTTTTTCCCCCCTTCTTTTCCATTTAAAGAATTCCTTGGTGTCTCTTTTCCAGCCTCCCAAGAAACAGTTAAATGACTGAACCTCAAAGGTTTGAGCACTTCTAC
The DNA here is from genome assembly GCA_013186435.1 of Turdus rufiventris. NCBI lineage: Eukaryota > Metazoa > Chordata > Aves > Passeriformes > Turdidae > Turdus > Turdus rufiventris. Next base: position 130,193 of record PYHW01009884.1, read on the forward strand.
AAACAACAGTCACAGGGAGGAAAATTAACGGTTTTCTGTTAATGACTCATATTAGTCCTCTTTGGTGGTCCGAAGCGATGGATTAGATATTTTTTTATTTTTATTTTTTTCCCCCCATTTCTTCCACATGCCTGTCATTGGGCTGCTTTTCTGATTGCTAGTTTTGTTGTTAAAAATGTCACTCTCTTTATTCGCCCTTCTCCCCATAGAATCTTTAAAACTAAACGCAGGAAAAGTGGAATATACCTGTCATTTAGACCAGCTAGAACAAAGGTTGATAGAAAATACATTCCTAGTTTGAAGAGGCTTCCCTGCTGATTTTGTTTATCAGAAAATGGCAAGTTTTGTTCCTAATGGACTGAAATTTAAATAAAATCTGACTCTGGAAATAAAAGCAGCCATTATGACAAAATAAAATTATATATTTTATAGGAGAAATTGAATTAAAATGCTAGTTTCCTTTGGTTAAATTCTTTTACATAAGGAAATGAATAAACGAGAGAGAGTGAAATAGAATGAGATAGAAAGCTGATTGTTGAAGTAAGCTTTTTAAAAATCAATAATCTCTTGTAATTTATATTTTTGAAAAAACTTTGAACAGACTTCCATACGATATCTTGAATTATAGCTACATTTCTATGTTTCCTTTCATTAGAAGTTGAACTGGGGGTTAAATAGAGTTTCCCCCCTGGGATTTCAGGTTCTTATTGGGCTGTGGCTTTGGACTACAACCTTCTGTAAAAGCAAAGCCTCTCCAGAACCCGAGTTATTTGAACAATTTTATTTATTAATATTATTTAAATTTTTATTTTTTAAAATCAGGTTATTTTATGTGCCAGGATGGGAGCTGGACTCTGAGGGGAGGTGATGGAGCCATATCAGGACTGGGGAAGGTGATGGTTGGGAGCAATCTCCCTGTTGGAGACTTGGATTCCAGGGAGATATTTCATCTGAATTCAAGGGGTTTAAGATTCAGGTCTTAAAAATAGTGTTTAGAACTAAAATTAACATTTCTGTACACAAATGAGTGCTCTCACAGTGGTTTGTTGACCTTACATTAGCACAGAATGCTTGAGAGACATCCTTAAATTCCTTGCAGGTGAGGTTGTCCAGATTTTTAGTGGTTTCCTTAAAAATAAATGATTGGTTTTGAGATAGGCAGATAAAGATGTTTGTAAACCCTAAGCCATTAATTAACTTTAAAGGGAAGGCTGGGGTTGCATGGAGCTGTTATAATAAAATTTAAAATGCATTCACAGGCAGGTTGTGACTCTAATTTGCCAATTTCCCTCCATGAGAAGAGGGTGCTGATTCAAATTTAAAGGCAAAATACATTAAAAAATACTAAAAATATAACATTGAATTCTCATCTGTTCCCTCAAAATTATGACACTTTCCCAAATGTAGTGCTTCCTACTGGGATGGAGGATGAGGGAGGACTGAGAGCACCAAAATGTTGGCTCCTGCACTTTTTCTTGGTATGTTGGGACAAACCACGTGGCTCCATGGAACCTGGCAATGGAAATGTGAAATGGCAGCCACATGGCCTGGGTGTGACTGGAATGGCATCCTCAATCCCCCCAGGAATCTCTGCCACCCCTGAGTGTCAGCAGGGTTATAATTATTGTCTTCTTTAACCAGCAGCTCGGGAGATCTGTTAGCTGATGGTTTAAAAGGGCTTTGAAGATGAAAATACCTAAATATTCTTATTACTGTTATTATTTTGGCTGTCCTCAGTGATTGCTGTGATCACAGAGTGCCTTTTGACATGTCCCTGATGACCAAATATCCTGTGGGCTCTGAAGGGTGGGAAGTGATTCCTCTGTCCCGCAGGAATGTGTATAAAGATCACATTTTGGGCAAAACTTGGTGCTGGCGTGGCTTCAGACCTGCTTTTCCTGGTGTTTTTTGGGAGGATGGAGGTACCTGGGATATTTTTCCCCACCAAATTTCCATCCAGTGCATCATGGGGAGTCAGGGCTGTGGGCTGGCACTGGTCACACATTCACCAGTGGCTGCTTGATCCTAAATGTGGAATGAATTGAGGAAATTGCTATAAACCCACTGATTCCTGATTTCCTGATCTCTACAACAGCATCACACAGGATTCCATTTTTTTTTTTTTCCTTTTTTCCCTTATTTTCTTCCCCAGTTTACTGAGGTTGTGGTTTAACAACTGGTTTAGCTCTTTAATTTCCAGCTGAAACCTAAGCCAAAACTGGTTCCCAGATCTATATTTAGGCATCCAAATGGAAGGGGTGTGATGTTTCCCATGAACCCTTAAAGAGCTTCACACAGCACCCACCCAACTGAGTGGGTGTGAGAGAATATTCCACCTTTCCAGCTCCTGCCTCATGTTCACAATATCAGCTTTCAAGCCTAATTTTAGCAGATTGAACTCGAGAACTTTGGTTGTTTCTGGCTAACAGTTGATGTGGGAAAAGTCTGTTTCCTGAGGAATGAAATTCATTTAATGGAGACTTTGTCCACCAGGATGTGTGACACAAGGTGTGCTCAGGGGTTACCAGCCTGGTGCAGCATTTCAGAGCTCCTGGTGATAATGGCAAGGCAGAGGGGGCAGTAACAACTCTTAGAGCTGCTTTTACACCCTGTCAGATGTTGGAAAGGTCTATTTTCCACAGGCAGAGGGTGGTGCCGTGGTTGATCCCTTTCCATCCTGGCAGGGCAGGGTTGATGCAGAACTGAAGGCACTGGAGTTGTGCAGAGGATGCTCCCAAACAGGACCACTTTGTTGTGGGTATTACTGGGAGCAAGACAAGGACCAGAACAGCTGTGAACCAACATCTGGGCACGGGGGAGATCACCTGTGGCACCTTGTGCTTCATTTTGGGAAGACTGATTTAGCCACATGGACCAAACAAGATAAAGGGTCCTGGTTTGGCCAGGTGTGAGGATCCAGGCAGGGACGTTTCTAAAGGATAACTTCTGGAATCCAGGTTCTACAGGGACAGTCCAGTTTCCAAGATTGCTGCTCGGTGCTGGGGGTGCTGTTTGCACACAGGTGTGAGTGTTCCTGCTCGGTGGAGGACAGGAATGTCCTCGTCTGCTGTGTCAGGGCACCAAGCACTTCTCACTTCCCTCTAGAGTTCTAAATCTTCTGAGACCCTTCAAAAACATTCTCTGGTCTCTTGTCCAAGGTAATCAAAGCTGGAGGAGTTGATTACTAGCCCCTTTTTAGAGCAGTTCACCTCCCTTGAAGATGAAACCACCACGAGCAATTACGACTGCCCCGCGTGCAAAGTCCTGAGTGTTTGGTAATCAAGAGATACAAAACTCCCTGAAAGGTTTGTGGGCAAAGCCCAAGCTCAGACAAAGAGTTTCCAGAAAATAAATTACTTGTGTTAATCCCACTAATTCATCTTCAGGTTTTCTTCTTCCCAAACAAACCTGCACTGTCTGAACCCACTTGTAACACAGCCAGTGAATACAAGGATTTGTATTTAAACTGACATTGAGGAGGGCTCGGTTTCTTCTTTCCCATTTGTCTTTTTTTTTTTTTCTTTTTCTTTTTAAAATTATTGTTATTTTATATTTGATTACATCCTATTATATCTGATACTTACCAGAATTAAGCTCTCCTCACTGTAATGAAACCTCAGTGAGCCTGGAGGGCTTTGGCAGAAGTAACCTCAGGCTTGTTTGTCGAGATGGTTTTGCCAAGCCCACACAGCTCTAATTACGTCTTTTCACTGGCCTGGTTTAAACTGTCCCCTCTTTCCAAAGTCTTTTGTGTGTTATTCAGAAATACATTGTTACAACGAGCACAGTATGTTTAGAATAAGTTTAATTGGATTTGGTAGCCAAGCAAGTGTGCGTTTTTATTAGAGGTACTGACGGCTTCCAGTGGAGATAATATTTATACAGTGGTCCAGAATTGTTTGCATTTAGGAGAATAAATAAAATGAATAATATCCAAACAAGATAATTAAAATGTCAATTACAAAGTACCTTTAATTTGCTCTGGCTTTTGATTTGCATATTCCTTCCTTTGCTTTGAAGACAAAGAAAAATACCAGATTTCCAGCTCTCAAATAAATCACATGAAATGATATACTAGCAAGTATCTCCTTTTTGCACTGTATTTACAGTAAGATTGCAGAAGAACACCCATATTTGCATCTTGGGCCATTTTTTCTAGTACACAAACATGTTCTGTCTGGCTTGGTCAGATGTTGACTTTCATTTTTGTTAAATCACAGCACTGGGGTTAAGAAAAAAAAACAACAAAAAACCAAAGAACAAACAAACAAAAAAACCCCCCAAAACCTAAATAACACACAGAGAAATCCTTAAAGTTGTATGGAGTGCTGGCTAAAGGCTGTGATGGACAGGTAGTTGTGGAAAACGGTTTTTATTTGCCCCTGACCTGTCCTTCTGTAGGTATCCATATTTCATTTTAAAAAATTCAACGTTAAACCAAATTGCCTGTCCTGTTATTACATATATATATATATAATATATAAGATATCTTACCTTAAAGAAGTGGACTTTGAGAAACTCTAGCACTATAGTTTAAATTTTGTGTTTGGAGCTTCTTGGCAAGAACAAGATGACAGAAAGACAAAAGATTCATTAAAACCTTTGTGAGCCTGTTGCTTTTTACATACCTGGAGTTTTATCTTTATTTCCAAAACAGTCAACACTTTTAAAAATGTGTAATCTTACAACACATGGGGCTATATTTGTGTTTTGAACTAGCAAATTCTTTCTTGTGATTCCATTTTTGGGCAGGTTGGACACCTTCTGTCACCTTATTTTGTTGTTGTTTTGGTAAACCTGAATTTTTCAACTCTTGCCGTGCCTGTACCACGAATTAGTTGTCGTCAATAATTATTGCTCTCCATTTTGATCTTCTGTGTGGGTACTTGGCAAAATCTGTTGGGACTACTCGAGATGAAAGGGTTGCTATGCAAATAGGAAATCTTACTCCCCAGTATTTGTCACCAGTCAAAGCAGAGATTTGAAATGAGCAGTTGTGTGGCATCCTAAGTAAATAGGGATGCTGGGCTAACACAGCTTGTGGGGCTCCGAGACAAGTGGGAAAAGCAAGTTAAGCTTTTTATTTTTATAATAGTTATTGCTACTCTTGATTTTTTTTTTTTTTCTGGCGGGCTTTGTTAAGCAGATCTTTATTCCCAGAGACTGAAATGTACTCCTCTTTCTTTTTCCTTGAAAATTAAAAGCTTCTACCTTAAAGAAGTGAATGATACATTATCTGCTGTCTCTAAATTGAACCCATTTGGAGCTATTTGCATCCTGTAGAAACCTACAGCTGAGTGCTGTGCTCAGAGGTGTAATGACTGGTTGTCACAACACGCTGGAGGTGGCCCCATAACAAAATGATCCCCTGTCAATCCCCTTGCAGGAAATGCTCTGGCAACCTGTAATTCAGCCTCAGTATTAACATCCTGCCTGGGTTTTGTTAAATAGCACTTTCTAGGAAGTAGATCTGCTGAACTTGTGCTTAATAATGTTTTAAGGGGAATATTTGATGGAAGTTTGAGAAAGCATCACATGGGGTTAACAGTGATTTGTCATTTGTTTCTAATTAAAGGACTTAATCTCTTATCACTGGAACAGCCTATTTTTTTAATACTAAAGGCACAGATGTGAATAGAAACATATTAATAAGATGTCATACTACACAGTCATTTAGTGTTTTGTTTAACTTAAACATAGCAGAAAATGTGCATCTAAGTAGACACATGTAATGACATTGAGATAGAATTCTAATTCCCTGCATTTGCATAACCTTCAGCAGCTTCCACCTTGCTGCAGTTATCCTGTACCCAAAATTGCTGTTTGTTATAGCAGTGGAAAGATCTGAAATCACACCATGATATTCTTTTCCTGTCCAAGGGGCTGGGGTTGGCCTTAAACAAAACAAGGGCCTGTTTGACATTGGTGGTTTCTCTTAAGACAAAAAAAATTAAAAAAAAGAAAAAAATAGAAAAAAAAAAAAAAAAGTGTGTCCAGTTTGTCAAGTGATCCACAGGTACCTCTCCAGGCATTCCAGGTACAAGACTCAAAATATCTAAAAACTGGGAAAAAGTGACACAAACTAGTGACAGAATCACTTAATCACTGAGGCTGGAAAAGCCTTCCAAGGTCATTGAGTCCAACCTGTGACCAAACCTCACCTTTGTCACATCCAGTTTTTTCTTGGACACTTCCAATTCAAAAGAGTAAATATTTTCATGTGAGCAGGAGAGGTCCTTATGTATTAATTTAGTGATTTAAACCATGAATGTACTTAAACCCACATTTAAGAATATTTGGGCCACTGTGCCTGTTTCCCTTAGTGCTTTGCTTTGTTATTTTCATAGTGGGAGATAACTTATAATGGGTCACATCCTTTATGACAAATTGTTCCTTTTGGCTGGGGTGATTATGAAAATTAAGGCTGTCAAATGCAACAGAACTGTATAGCCTTAAAAGTTAATTTAAAAAATTTGAGTGCTTATGTGCACTAGCTAAGAAGGAAAATTGGATTCAGTTTTGGAGATAAGATCTTTGGTGTTCAGGCTTTGTGTTTTTGATTTTAGGCATTCACAGGTTTTGATGCTGAATGAAACTCAAAGGGCCGCACCACAAACTGCCAACAAAATCCAGGGGTTGATTTGTCTTTTCCTTTTCACCTGTGCTTACTGAGTGCTCAGGAATGTTATGATGACAACTCTTTATTATCAGGGATATCCACATTTGTAGCATGGAAAATGCTGTGGACTTTCAGGTTCACAATGACAGCTATGTTGGGTTGCATGACTTTTATGGCTACAAAACAAAAATTAATTTCTGCTGACTCAAATGCAAATTATTGAACCTATTTCTTCTCTTCTCCCCATAAAACAGCACAATAATGCCCAGGCAGGATAAATCTGTACAGATTTTCCCCAACCTTTCCATCCAGCCTGAGGTCTGTGTCTGATGGAGAGCTCTGGTCCTTTTAAACATGCAGAGAAAGTCTCAGCCCAGAGTTTACTCAGCATTTCTGGCCCTCTTTCTGCCCTCTGTAAAAGTTTGAAAAGGGCTCATAAATGGCAAGAAGGCAGTTTGCATACAAGAAATGTAGCCTGGCAATAAAAGGCTGTTTTGAAGTACACAACATGGTTTCTGAATAAATATTTCTTTAATGCATGTAATTACCGGATCAGCAGAATAAATGTGGTCATGTCCTTGTAATTAATACATTGTCAAAAGTTCATTTAAGTATAATAATTTCACAGCAAAACTGCTGCCTATGTAGTTTGTGCAATAATTTGTTAAATTAAGTGCAATAAATATAAAATTATTGGTAGATATATATTTTTTAAGTTCTTATTCATTACAACATGCTATCTAATACACTTAAAGGGATTTTTTTTTCATTAAAAGAAAAGCCACTAAAAATAAAAGTGCTGTAATGATGTTTTTCTTCTTTTTGCTAAAGGAATTTTCAAGCAGCACCACTTAGTATTGCAGCTGCAATTGGCAAATATTTAGTTAAGAATTGTGTAATCAAGTTGGCAGAGGCTTGAATATCCAGTGAGGAATGCACAGAGAAAGATGCCTGTTTATCCATTGTAGAAAAGCAAAATGTTTATTCCTGGATTTGGTGTCAGACTCTTTCAATTGTACCCAGAGCTAATTACAGGGCTGGGTTAAATGTTACAGCTGTGCTGAGGTTTTAGCAATAGGGAGAGTGTTGCTCTTGAATTTTGGAGTTTATTTAGAATAATTCTGGAGAAAATTATTCTGATTTTTCACTGCCAATCCGAGAGTGGTAACTTTTGGGGAATTGTTTTGTGATGTCCAGGGAAGCAGAGGCTGTGGAGCAGAGATGTGACCATGGATAGTGGTGGTGGCTGAGCCCAGACTACCTAAAAATGTCACTTTGCTCTCAGTCAGAGTCTGTGTTAATGAGTGAGAGGTTAAGCCTTGGAAGAGGCTGCCCAGGGAGGTTTGGAATCCCCATCCTGGAAGTGCCCAAGGAATGCTTGGACATGGCTCAGTGCTCTGGGCTGGGCACAGCTTGGACTCCATGGTCTTGGAGGGCTTTTTCAACCTAAATAATTATGATTATGTCCACAGAGCCTGGCCAGAGATTAGTTTCTCAACTGACCACACAATGACTAATTAAAGTTTAAAACAGAACTGGGATTCAATTCCCCAGTTTCCAAACCTGTTGGTGCTCACAAGGCCACACTTTTCCCATATGATGCAACCCATAGAAAGGCTACTGGAATTCATAATGTTTGTAGTCAGAGGCTCAAATTTATCCAGGCAGAAGAAGCTTCTTATTCTATTTATGAAGACAGAAGAGTTGAAGTTTGAATTTCTCACCGAAATTTCATAACAGTTGTTATCCTATCAGGGTTTAGTACGTGGATCTGTATTCAACAAATATGGACTAGGAAGGAGTTGGTGTTTTTTCAACTGGAGCTGGAGCCAAACCAACCCAACCCATGCAGAGTTGGTTGGATGAGCAGGCTCAGAGAGAGCAGAGTTGATGAGTGGATGGAGCTGTAAACCCAGGATGTCTGTGAGGAGTGATAAAACCTGCAGGGTTCTCTGAGGCTTTTTTTTTTTTGTGATAAGATCTTTATCAGTGAGCTGAGGTGGCCACAGGGGGAACTCTCAACATGTTTGCAGAACTTGTTGCATCTTCTTTTTTTATAATGAGGGTGGGGAGGCCCTGGCACAGAGAAGCTGTGGCTGTCCCTGGATCCCTGGGAGTGTCCCAGGCCAGGCTGGACAGGGCTTGGAGAACCCTGGGATAGTGGAAGGTGTCCCTGCTTGCTGGGAGAGATGAGTTTTAAGGTCCCTTCCACCCTAAGCCATTAAATTCCTCTCCTCTATGATCCTGGGCAGTCAGAGCAGGGATGTGGCTGTGACCACCTCCCTTGGCTCAAAACTCTTTGTGGGGCAGGAGGAGGAGGCACAACCAGCACTGCTCAAAAAGGTGGAGTTTCCCACTGCACAGGAGGAAGAACTTTTCCCCATGAGGGTATCAAACAGGGCAGGACTTTTTCCAGAGCAGCAATTTCCACCCCTGGAGGTTTGCAGGGCATGAATGGATCAAATGCTCAGCAACAGATCTGGACCCCAGAGCTGACCCTGCTGGGGCAGGGGGACATGGCTGAGTTCTCCCAAATTTTTCTGTCATCCAAAAAAAAAAAAAGAAAATCCCAGTCCCTAAATCCGAGACACACTTATCAGTTCTGACTTAGAGCCCAGGAGTAAATTACAATATGCAAGGAGAATTCCAAACGATCTCCGACGTCTGTCAGCCCCAGCCGGAACAGGGAATGCTGCATTTCAGTGCTAACAGCTCCATTTGCTCCAGTGAGATATAAATGTTCCTTGACCTCAAACACAGGTCACAGAGCACGCACGACATCTTGTAATTAAGCTAAAAGATTCATCGACAAACACTGCTCAAGTGGTGAGATTTAGATGGTTACAAGAAACCATAAAAAATGTTGTGATCCTGCAGGGAAATTGGCTCCAAGGGGTCTATTTTATATCTTGGCTTTGAGACATTGTATGCAGCAAGAGCAAAGCAGTGATGCTCATAAACAGTGGAACATTAATTATATACGTTTAATTTTATGTAACTTGTGGAAAACATAAGAAAATTCATGTGTTGTAAATGTCTTTTTTCTTTTTTTTTTCCTGAAGGGATTTTCCATTATTATTTTATGATGATAAAATAAGGTGTTCTGATGTACTCTCAAAATAATTTTTATATTTATTTTTATGTATTTCAGTAATATTGAGTCAATAAAGATGATATCAGGAAATCTATGAACTATAATGAATTTTATTTACATTTTTATTATACCACTAACTTCACATCAGTTCCCTTCAAGTGTACAGTTGGAAAAAAAAATGTGCAAATCATCTCTTTTTAGCAAAACTACCCCAAACATCTCAATCACTTTTGTAATGAATTTTTTTATTGCACTGTTAGAAAATATTTACATCGAGACAAAACGTTCATCAAATGAGGTCATATTCTGGGAGAATAGGGAAAATGGATTAATGGAAGGAGAATATTGCATGGTGAGAACTGGTCCTTGCTTCCACAGCCCTTTTCTGGATAACCTTAGTATTTATATGGCATGATGAATATCCCTCAGCACTGAGAGAAATTCCAGAACTTGGTCTGGAATTTAGCACAGTGCCAGAACCTTTTCCCTTAAAAATTGTGTTTCAGGTTTGTCATGTGTGTATAAAATGGTTTTGATGGTGGTTCTTAGAATCCCAGAAAAGTTTGGGGTTGAAGGTTCAAGTTCATCAGTTCCATGGGCACCTTCCACTATCCCAGGGTTCCTCAAGCCTCATCTATCCTGGCCTTTGCAGGGATCCAGGGGCATCCACATCTTCTCTGTGCCAGGGCTTCACCACCCTCACAGGGAACAATTCCTTCCCAATAATCTAAACCTCAAATTTTAAGCCATTAAATGTCCTCAAAGTATAGTCTGAAATCATGCTGATCGAGATGCTTTAAGAACTGGTTCCTGTCAAAATGAGCCAACTGTTTTTTCACAAGTGCTTTTAACAAAATTCCTGATGAAACGAGTGTTTTGTTGCCTGTGAGAAATTTTGAGGGTGGGTGGACAGCAGTCAGTTGGCAGAAAAGTTTTGGGATTCAATGCTCCAGAGCAATTAATGCAGTGATTGTGGATTGGAACCTGGGAGGACAATGGCATTTCTGGCAGGGAGGACTCACCACCTCCAAACTGGTGTGGCTTCATTTGGAAGCGCTGGTGGCACAAGGGATGGCGTTTGTTTAAGGCAGCCATCTGGTCAGCACGGGAATGTAATGCACCATATTGCAGCCCCAATAACATTTAAACTGTCTGCAATCTCAATAAACTTTTAACTTTTGAAGCACATGCACAGGGGTCAGCTCCTGGCTGCTGTTGGAGGGAAAATCAGGTTCACGTAGTGGCTGAAAAATTCTGTTTCCAAAAGCTGCAAAGTCGACAGCCAAAAATAAAAAAGCAAGCCAAGAGCAGCAAAAAAACCTCATGAAAACCTCTGGTAGCAGTTTTCCAATTCTGTTTTATTCATCCTTCCACTGCAGATTGGGACTGGGCTGATGGATTGGACCACTGGTCCAAGGTGTGGAACAAATCATAAGCAAATATAAATATTTATATATTTTTAAAAATTTATTTACTTAGCTTTTGCTGTGCATTTTCCACCCAGTTCCAGACCAGGCTGGGATAGTTGAAGGTGTCCCTGCCATGGCAGGGAGTGGAATGAGATGAGCTTTAAGGTCCTTTCCAACCCAAACCATTCTGGGGTTGTATGGATGAAGAGATGAAACTTTCCTTGTTGCATTTCCATTATTGGGAAAGCAACAGAAATGGTGGAAGAGCAATTTATTTCACCTGTTGACTCCTCTGCTTTTCCTCTTCTCTCCCATTCCATTCCTGATGTCCACAACTAATTTTAAGTTTTATCTGAGCACATCTCCTGTATCCTTTGGTTTTGTGCAGCTGCTCTGCTCTGGCTGTGACTACCTAGGACCAGGACCCTGGGGCTTTATCACGGACCAGAAAGAAATGAGTCCACACAAATGAAATGAAACTAATCCATATAAATCCAGCACTGGGGAAATCTTGGAATCATGTTAATTTTTTTTTCTCTCTCCATCCCCTCTATTTCACCAGGAATCTGCATTGAATAGACATTTTTACAACTACATTTATGTAGTAGGAGGGGAGGATTCCACATACTGAGCCACTACTCAAGGTAGCAACAAAGAGTTGCTCTCTTCTCATTCATTTCATGCTTTTGTCAGGATATTCCAGTGTCACTTTTAGGACAGAGCCCCATTAATATAATATGCCAGCTACTTCTGTCAAGGCATTGATGTATGTCATTAGCACAATGGAAATAAATTCAAATTCATACGTTGCGTGTCACACACTGAGTTTTATCTTGACCTCCTAAGGTGAGAGACAGATGTTTTCCATTGGCAATGCTTTGGTTATTTGTTTATACTTGTCAAATGCACATCTGAAACCCACCTATATAAAACTGGAATATGGGCTGCATTTTAAGTGAAACCAGGAAAAAATATGCAGACTTTGAGAGATGAAGGGGAAAAAAACCTGCAGCAAGCACCAGGATATGGGAGTGAATAAGCATAATAGATCAGAATAAGGCCCTAAATCAATTTTATTTTCACAGTTCTAGCATCATAAAAAGTGGGTGGCAGTAAACCAATTATTATGCAACTTAATGAACTAATTAGGAAAATCAGAGCAATAATGGTACTGGTACTGACTGATCTGAATATAAAAAGTAGAATTAAGTTCTCAGTATTGAATTTTTCAATGCAAAGGATTGAAGAATAACTTTTAAAGCATTTTGAGTTTGGGAAGAGGGAGACTGCATCGGTAGTTGCTGTGGGTACCCAAATGATCACAGCACTGAACTCTGGGGGTATGTTCACTCCTGTACAGCTTTGAAAACAAAAACGAGTGAGGAACAGGTCATTAAAAGCTCTGCTGGCATTTATGTGCCCCCAAATGCTGGTGAAACTCTGGTGTCTGTTGTCAGGAGGCTCTTAAATACCTCGAGCACAGGGCTGGGGGGCTCAAACCCTGCACACTGGGATTTCTGAATAAACCCAGGCCCTGGTTTAAGCTTTCACAGGAGTGGGATTTGCACCAAACCGAGTGCACGGGAACAGAAGAGAATAATCACAAAAGCGCAGCTTGTCTCCCTTAATATTGGTGTTGTTAGCACATGCTATGCTTTAAAGTGTGTAAAACCCTCACATAATATGGTTCATGTTGACAGAAGTTATAAATATGTTGGTATCAGAGCAGTATTTCTCATGATACCTCTGAGATTATGTATGAGTGTTTCAAGACATTCAATAGTTTGTTGATTTTCTTTCTTTCTACCAATTCAGACTGTACATATTTGATAATATGATGTGTGATTATGGGCCTAAACCTTTTCTCTTTAACATCAGCGGTAAGGCTCCTTTTTCCTTCAGTGCAGAAATTGAAATGAGCCCTCATAAATTCCTCCATCATTTCCTTGCTATTGTGAAATGCACTGCAATGTTTTCATTGATTTATAACCTATTTTTTTTTATCATGCAGTTATAGCACAGGGGTTCTTTGCTGGTTTTCTTACAATCCCGTGTCTGCCTTACCCATGTTTGGCAAATTTAGTAGCTGTTCTATTTGTAGATGGCACATGTTGATTTTTTTAATGGTCTTAATGGTATTTTTTCCTGGAAGGAGCTGTCTGGGCCATGAGTGTTCCATCCCAAAAGAAAGGTGAAAGCGCTTTCCTAATATTTTCATGGATAAACACAAGTAAAAAGAGAAATGATTTCTGCTTTCCATGATCAAAACAATCAATGTGAAGAGTTTTGTTTATTTTCCTGGTCAAAAAGCCACTGTCAGAGTCTATTTAAAACAAATGGAGAGATGGGAGGGGCAAATGGCCTTAAAGCAAGTGTATCACATCCAATACTTTTTAAAAAAGAGAAGGAGCCCAGGCCAGCACGTTAAAAATGAGCATTTCCAATACAATTTGTCACCCATGCATAAATCTTGCTGACATTTTCAGTCACTTTAATAGCCTTCCCATTTTATAAATCAGTATGAACTTGCACAGTTGCAAAAAGTGTGTATTTTGAACATCTCATTTGCATACTTTACCAAAAGCCAATGAGGCAGTGGAAGCAACGCTGGTGATCATAATAAGTGTTTGGGAAAAGGCAGAAAGATCACTAATGGTTTGCCTTTAGGGATTTCTGTACTCCATAGGGGACGAAAATGAGAAATATTTTTCAAACAGCAGGGGTAAAGGTTTTAAAACTAGAAACACATGGAGTGATAAAAATGTTAGTGCCACAGGGCGCATAGCAGGAAAAATTTACAATGTAAAAACTGTAATTTCAGCATTAGGAAGTAATAATCGTGTTTCATCATTGTTATTAAAGCATGACCCTTAAAGTCACATAAATTAGATATAACTTTCTAGAGAAGTGTATTAATCTTCAATGGAAAATATTAGGAAAGTTTATTATCATATGAAGATCAGAAGAAACTGGGTTTTATTAAAAAAAATGAAGTTAAACTTGGTGGGGTTTTTAATTAATTTATTTATTTATTTGAAATAAATCTCCAGCATTTTGAAGCAGCAGATAGGCTTGTGTTTATTCAATGCAAAGTGCAGCGACCAGCTTTGCTCTGAAAACAAAAAACAGTTGCATGAGAGGAAACACAACCAACAGTTAAATAATGAGCTGAGGAAATCCAGGGAGTTCTGTGCATGGGCACAAATGGTTTCTGTTTTGTTTGACATCTTGGTGTGGATGCCAAATGCATCCAAATGATTAACGAAGAACGTTGTAGTTGTTGGAAAAAAAATAAAAGTATCACAAGAATATCTACTGAGAGACTTGAAATGGGAACAGTTATCCAAGGTGTGTAATCAGTGGCTGAGGGAGTTCCATCCTGCCTGTAAAAAGCAATTTTATGAGGGCCTCAGTATTCCCTGGAAGTGCTGTTCAACAAGGGCACTTCACCTGCAAGAACTTTTGGGTAACCTGGCGTTTCCAGAAATCTAACCCCACCACGAACTCCTTCTGTGAACTCCCTTTGTCCTGCCCTGGGCTGTGGAAAAGTGCTGCAGTGTGGTGGGACTGGAGCTGCTGGACTTGGTGGATCACTGGAGTGGATTCATTTGGGATAAATACAATTTCTGGCTTTTCTGGCTCCAAAACCCCAAAGTGTTCTGGGTATGGATTCTGATGAGATCCAAGGGAGCTGCCCTGGTGATACACACAATAATTTTATAGTTTTATCTTGAAATTTCCCAGTTTAAATTTAAAAAAAACCTAACTGCTAGCATTGAAAAACTGGGTGTGCTTTTAATGAAAATTTAATTTTACAGCTTGTTGTTATTGATAAAGAGTTTTGACTTCCTGCAAGGCAAACAGACAAACGTTGGCCTGTTGGGTTTGGGATACTGGATGTGTCAGAGCAGTGAGGATGTGCTCCCAGAGTGGGATTCAACCAATTCAGTCATTAGAGAGAAATCATAAAGAGCAGAAGAGCAGAGAAAATCTCCCTTTACACCCCTCACATTCAGTGCCCTTTAGGACCCAAATCTTGATTTCCTCTGTTCTGTGTCTCCTTTTTCCACCCTGTTCACCTGCAAGAGGGAGATGTCCAATTTGGAAGAGCAGACAACCCCTTCTCAACATAACCTGCAGCTTGATTTGTGGGCAGTCACCCTCCAGAGAAGAATAAAATCTTTCCCAAGTGCTCCAAACATGGGGATGTTATGCATAAGGAGGGTATCATTATTATCTCTCCTTACAACTGTGTTCTGATGTGAAAATGGCTGTAGCTGTTGGTTTTTTCTGCCCCTTCCTGCCAGTCCCTCAGGCAGTTTATGATGCTCATGCACAGCCAAAGATTAGTGCTTCTCTCTGCAATTGGAAGAACAAGACAAACTTGCCCAAATGGGAATAATTTTTTTTTTCTTTTCCTGTTTGCATGATAGAAGATTGGAAAATTTCCATCAGTGTCAGAAACTGTCATTTGCTGAAGCAGAAAAGGTCTTTTTTTTTTTTTTAATTTTGTAAAAAATTACCTGTTCTCTAATACCAAACCTTTATTTTATGAGTCAAAGTGCTGTAAACACCTGCAACTGCAATGGCACTGATGGAAAGAGGCATCATCCTTTTCTCACTGAAAAGGGAAATATTCCAGACCTTTATCTGGAATTCTTCCTCTGCAGTTGCAGCATCATTAATTGCAGTCTGCTTCTATAATAATGAACTATAGAATTAAAATTATAATAAATTTAAAAATCCTTGTATATGGTAGATTTATGTATATTTTTAGAATTCCAGAGGAAACTGGGGGCACACAGGCCAGTGATGAACTGCAGTGATTTTAAGAATTTTTAAAGACCCATTCTAGCAGTGTCTATCCATGGATGGGATTAAAATGGGGCTCAGGAGATCAGGAGTGGTTTTAGATTTCCTTAATATAAACTGCATCACTCAGGCTGCAAAAGAGTTGTACAATGGACACGTGAAGTATTTCTTACACAAAATTCACTGTGGTTCTGTACCCTTTGGAGCTTGACCCAAAGAAATTTCAATCTTTTCTTCTGGCAATTTTATAACCTCTTAAAAACTCTGATTACATTAATTCAGATGTTAATTTAGTATGAATTTGTACATTTGCTTGTATCTCTCTAGTTTATTTACAATAGATACAACCTATGGTCTGGATTTTGTGGTCTAACAGTTGTGTTTTTCAGGAACTGAAACCTCTAAGTCAAATCTAATATTTACACCTTGAACCATTTAAATGAATAATTTCAGATGGTACCATTTAGAAACTGATAGAAAAATTCAGAGAATTGTGCAATATCTGTAAATATGAGCTAGAGTGCAATAAAAGGAGAACAGACAGGCTGAAAGAAAATTCAAGGAGATTATCAAAGATCAGAATTAAACATTTTATGTAATATTTTAATGAATTTTCTTTCCAAAACCAAAAAAAATTCTTTTTACACACAAAATTTGAAAACATCACCAGTTCAAATTTGAGATCTACAGGAGTAAATAGACCATGCTGAACCAGTTGATATGAAATTAAATTTAGCACTACTGAAATTTAACTGCTAGTGGAAGAAATGTCCTAGGAACAGGAATTTCTCAACACAGAACAACAGAGGGGGAAAAAGGATTTGATTGCACCGGGGTGTTAACAAATGATTGAGCTCTACCAATACAAAACTATTATGAGAAAGATTAGACATGAGCAGAGATATTTCCAGAAGGAAAGATAATAGAATTCTACAAGGCTTTTGTAATTTATTTTTCTCTCTCTAACAGTGTTGTTGTTTAATTTTCTTGTAATTTCTTTTTTCTTTCCCTGGGTTCTGTGGGATCAGTTTCCCTTATTGCATCCATTCTTTGGCATGAATTTACTGTAAGTACACTCAGAGTGATTATAGCTTATGACATGTGTAACTTTACAGGTCCTAAAAATAAAATTAGGGATCTGAAATAACCCCTCCAATCCAAGAGTAGCTGTGCAAAGACAAAGCTTTTACTCCACGTGGAAACACGATGATTTCTTTGGAATGTCAGACAAATATCTCAATGTCAGAGCCATGTCCTGGTTTTCCCTGGATAAAAACAAACAAAACTTCTGCTTTTTTTTTTTTTTTTTTTTTTTNCTTTTTCTTTTTGCCTTCGGCTGCTGGAGCTGAAATGAGGGTTTGGAGCTGTTATATGATGTGAACTCTTCCAGGGAGAGCTCCTGACAACAGCTGGTGCATCCTCCAGTGAAGGATCTCTAAAAGGGAATTTTTTTCCTGATGAGGTAAAAGATTTACACCAAGGAGATCCTGACCAGCATCAGGATCAGGGGAGGCAATAGGAGAAGTGTCTGTCATCAGCTTGGACTGAGAGCATTTGGGAGTGCGGAAAGGTTCTGGGCTGCAGGTCAGACCCTGATCTCCAGAGATCTTTTGTCAGAGGGCATTCATAGACAGGGGCAGAGAGAAATGATTAAATTTAATATTTTTTAATTACTTCTGATCCCTTCTATAAAACACCAAAGCAAACCAACCCCCACCCCTCCAAACCCCATCAAGTAGATTGAAATGAGTTCTTGAGTGAAATCCACTCATTTAGATTTGTTTTCTCACTTTTTCTCTATAAAGTCTCTTAATTTCTTGGTAAAACTCTCTTAAAATAAGTCACAGCAATCTTGTTGTTCCCCAGGTCAGGCAATCAGTCAGTAGTGGGCAGTCAACATCCATGGAAAACCCTACAATAATATCATTCATCCTATAAATAACAAACTGCTTCGTATGCCTGATAGAAGGAAATAAATTTCGAGAGTGATTTCAGTATCAAGTGATTGAGCTGTTTATTGAATAAACCAGAAGTGAAACACATTATTAAAAGTTATGAAAAAATAACTGTAGAATGCCAGTCAAAACATTGTATTTTGCCATGCTACTTAAATTCAGCAGCCTTTTCCCCATGAAATATATTTTCCCTGTGAGTTTTTAAGTAAATATTTTCCTGGGAAATTATGGAGTGTATATTGCTCAGGAGAATCTAGTCTTGAATAAAATGCTTTTGTCTACACAATTTTTTTTTTTTTTGTTGGAAAGGTTGTGGATATAGTCCCTACTGACCACAAATATACAAATGGTTTGGATTTTGCCTAATTACCAGTTTTCACAGTTTTGATACTGAAACAGAGAATTTTTTTTTAAATTGTACTTTAATACAAAATTTGCACCTTTCAAATTGAGAAGTCTGTGCTTCACACAAGGCATGAGACACAGTGAGGATGAATTACACTCAGGGCTTTCTATAGCCAAAGGTAGAGAACCATGACTGCCATCATCCCCAAATTTGTGGTGCAGCTGGGAAGAAAACAAAATGGTCAAGTTCAGCTGAAATATTCACAGGTTGAATTCTCTTCTGCTCTGTGATGGTTTGACCCATGGTCACCAGATTCAGTCACTGTCCAGTAGGAAAACAATTTCTGGTAAATGTTGGCTCTATTTTCAGCCGTACATTGTAAACATACAATGAACCAGTTATTATTTTAAATTTTTTTTTCCACCACAGGTTTTAGATAAATGACTCATATTCCATCAAAATTACGATCTACTGATAATTGGAATCACTCAGATTAATGTACTGATTCAAATATTTTTGGCAAAATATTACTGGAGATATAAGCATATCACATTCCAGGTGTATCAACCACCCCTCATGCTGGTGGAGTGAAGCTCAACATATCTTTGAAGAGAAAGATACTTTAATGTGCAGAGAATATATTTGTAATAGCACAATGAATTTTTGCAAAACTCCAGGCTGATTTTCTGTAGCATCAAGTTGCAGGGCTCACCCATTTCTGCATCATGCATCACCTCCTGCTGAACTAAAGAAAATTCTCTTAGAAAAATAGTGTTAAATTTGATTTAAAGTCCTGAAGTGAATGTGATGTGTGTGAATTGTTCCTGTGATTAATTATTAGAAAACTGTGTTGTGTTTCTGCTCTGAATTTGAATGCATTTCTATTTACCAATATTTGCAGCGATTTATACCATTTCTCTAATAGTGACTGAAATTTCAATTTTGCCTCAGTTTAACCTTTGCAGGAGATAAATGAGGAGAATTTAGTTTAGTAAATCAATTCCTCAGAGAAAAAATTCTTCAAAAAATTTCACGAGCACCTTTGTAAACCTTTCCCAGGTGTGTGACCTCCAAGCAGTAAATAGAGGGGCAGAAGATGGAATAACCATGGATGGGAACTCCCTGTACAGCAAGGAAAGACCTGGGCCAGACAAAAAGACAAGAGAAAGTTTTGGCAGCATAGAAATGTTTAATTTGAGCTCTGATACCATCTCAGTGTCTGAACACTGATTTATTTTTTCGTGCTGGAAGTTGCAATATTCAGATTGCAGCTCTTTGTGCGCCGGAGCTGGTGCTGGAAACACCAAAAACCAGAGTGCACATCCCATTGGCTACTCCAGGGTGCATTTTGGAGTATGGGCAAAGAGACAAAGCTGGAAATTCAGGTGGGGGGAGTTTATTAACCAGGAGTGGTGTGATACCAGCGAGGAAAACGCTTTGGGAAGGCGCGAGGGGCGCGCAGCGGGAAAGCCGGCGGCCAACTCGCCACATCCCAATGGGGATGGAATTTGGGAAAATGGGCACCCAGAGAGCAGCACCAGCCCTGCAGAAGGAGTGCCCTGCTGGAGGGGAAGGAGCAGAGGGAGAGCAGCTGTGGCTGCTGGCACATCCAGCCGCCCAGAGCTGCCCACCCTCGCAGATGAGGCTGGCACCAGACTGCAGCAGCGAGGCCGGGGCGATGCTAACGAGGCTGAATTGATCTGCATATATTACAGAGCAACACCACGAGGCTCACATAATCACAGAGCTGGGAAGTAGGTCCAGGGGAACACCTTGACTTCCCCAGGAAATGAGGAGGCAGCTGCGAGTGGTTTTTTGGCAGAAAAGCGCTCCTGCTTTTGAGGATTGTCAGCGCGGCATTGTTCTGGGCTCAGCATTGCCCCACCGCGAGATTTAGTGGCCTGTGTTATAGACCTGGAAGGAAACTGCCTAAAAATCATGTTACAACACCAACACTATAAATATATTATGGAAAGCCTGCTTTGAAGGAACAGAGAAAAATCTGGAGCATTTGTTTTGTAAATGAGAAATGATGCGTCTCTCTCTCCTCCCCGATATAAAATCAGATTGCTGGTCAAGGAGTTTTATAGATTTAAAATGTTTCTCATGAACATGTGAACACTCTCTGGAGACATTTGGCCAGTAGTTTGCATGACAGTGTTGAAGTTGCAGAAAGCTGAAATGACAAAGAAACTGGAGAAAAAATGAAAAAGAAAGAAAAAAGGGGAACATTTAAAATAAAAGCAGAAAGAAAAAGGAAATCTCTCAGCCACTTTTTAAAATAAAGAACCAACTGTAATCAGGACTTGCTGATAAGCTGCAAACTTCTGTATTCTGCATTTCCTTAGGCAACCACAGTTGTCCTCCATAAGGATTGTTTCAGCAAATCCTGCAGGATTTGAGGCAGAGCAATCCCCAGAACTGCAAGCTCAGTCTTGCACTTGGTGAAGTGCAAAATGCAAAGCCATGCCTTTGGAGAAAGCAGCCTGTTAATGCAAAAAGACAAATCACTGATTTGGAATTGATATGTTCCTTGTACTTGATATGCTCATTTATAGGCAAGAAATTTATTTGATCCCAAATTCAAGAATTTAACCAAACAGGCAGATAATTACGTGGCCATCGAGTGAAGAAATGAGGAGAAAAACCCCATCAAGATCCCTGTTGCAGAAAACAAGTCTATAAATTTGGGAACAAGTGACAAATCCTGATGAGGGGAGGAATATCCTAAATAAAGTCCAATTCCAGGCATGCAACTTGTGTTACTTTAAGGCTGTGCTGGTACAAGAAGTGAGGAAATTGGAACTGGGGGAGAGACAAGTCAGCATTAACGCTGAACCTTGCCCACCTAATTCCTAAAATGAATTTATTTTTATTTTTCCAAGCTCACAATGCATATGCCAATGTAAATGATGGAACATTATTAACACAAACAATATAAAGGCACAGGAATATAGAGAGCTTAGATTTTATTTGGTTTTCAGCTCTGACTGAACACAATGTACAGCTCCCTCGTCTCTCACACTCATTTTGTGTTTTGGTTTTTAGTGTGAATTCCTTTTTATTTTAGGTTTTAATTACTAATTATATAGTTAATAAATTTATATTTGTAGTCAATGTATAGTTTAATTTATAGCTATAACATGTATGAAATTTTAAAGAGGAGATATAAAATAATTACAAAAAATTTCAAGGTCACACATCTATTCTTTGGATTTTTGAATAATATGTGTTGAAAAATATGTGTTGAAAAATAGTAATATTTGAATAATATGTGTATAATTTTGAGACTAATTTTCAAACTCTCAGGAAGCATTTTAAGGTATTTCAGATAAGCAGGAATCTCAGGGTCAGGAGCACTCCATCAGATTTGGATCTAAAAGGACTTAGGTCACACTACTTTCTATTTATTTTACTTTACTTTTCCTTTTTTTTTTTTATTTTAAGACATTTATTATAAAATGCTCATTTTTAATAGATAAATCAAAATTGACTAAATATTGCCTTAAAAAGTATAAACACTTGTTGCAAATTAGCACTTCACAGTGTTTGAAACACCTGGGATCCTGCTCAAAACTGTAAGGAAATATATTTTATAAGGGTACTAATTATTATAGTGAGTACAAAGGGGCTCTACATGAAATATATAAAATCATAAGTATAAAAAGTTTAGAAAGAATTTATACTTGAAAGAATTGACTGGATCAAATGTCTTTGTTTCTAGATAATCTGGTTTTACAAAAGTTGTAAATATGAGAACATTATTTTGTTCAAACATGAATAATTTCAATTTGCTTCATTGTAACTCCATGAAAATCTATCAGATCTTTGGAAAAGCTGATCTATTGAAAGGTTCATGGTTGGTGCTTTTGGAAATACATTTAAGACACATAAAAATGATTTTTTTTTCAATTTTTACCTCTGGTTTTTTTTGGCTCTGAAGCTGAATGAATGAGAATTTCATGCACTGAAAGAAGAATTGCCCACCAAGTCTGATGGTCACATCTCTAAAATCTGTGGGAAATTTTAATGATCAGGAATTTAACCAAACAGATGAGGACTTGCAGTGTCACTTTCTCCACATAAATTCATTTTAAACACAGGAGACACGCAGTGTGACTCAGATCATTAAATGGGAATGTTTGAAATAGTCCACAAAGTGCATTTCACTCAGGTTATTTTTTTTTTTCTCTAAATACCGAGGATGCATTAAGATAATTGCAACAGAGTAATTAGACTTTCTCCTAAAAATGACTTGTCTACAAGTGGTTTAATAGATTAAGGATTTTAAAGGGGTTGGAGAGAACCAGTTACAGTAATCAGAGAAGAAAAAGTGCTGAAGGTATCATGAAGGCTCATAATTAAACTGAAGCTTACAGCTCAATTAAACTTGAGCATCATTATGCATAAAACATCAGTGGGCATCAAGAGTCCAATAAAAAGAGATGGGATCCATATGAAACAGCTAAAAGGTAAGGCAGGATATGGAAAGGTCCAAGATTTCCAGAAAAAGTCAAGGAAAACTGGGAATACAATTGAAGTTTTCCTGTTCTTCTTTCAGTTAAGAGCTTTGTGTTATTTTTCTTTAAACCTGCAGCAGTCAAATAATTAAAATATTTAAATAATTAAAATATTTCAGTGTAACAATGTTGGGAACATCACATCACTGAAAACTGGTGTGCTGTAAATTCTTTGGGATATTACAGGAAAAAGAAATTTGTTACAAGAAGAAAATTTCATATGATTTTTTTTTCCCTAGGAAAGCAAATTTATTATCTGAACAATATCATTACAGTTTCAACTAAAAAATTAAAAATGCATTGATTGTGCAATTTGTATTTCTATGATGGGAAATTTAAGATGGTGAGGGCTGGGAGAAATACTGTTGGGATAAGAAGTTGCAGAGTATCACAGTGAGAATGAAGAGATCCTGGCATAAAAGGTTTGACACAGATCCTATAAGATTCACAGTTATTAATAAACTATTATATTTAGATAGCTCTGCAAATAAATCTGCAAATGATTTATTATTCCTTTTTTCCTCTGTGCTGCCCACTGGATCAGTACCTGCAGGAAACCTCCCAGCTCCCCTTGCAGAAATATGATATTAGGAAGCAAATGTCATTGTTTCAATAGAAGAAAAAGGAAAATCTCAAAGTGGCTTGGAAGTCCAAGTGCCAGAACATTCCAGATCCAAACTCTTCCCTTACAAATACAATAATTGTTAAAATCCCATTCTTTTCTTAGGAAGTGCTTTGTAGCGTTTATTGGATATTATTTGTGCAAAGGCTTTTAGTCAGGACTTAAATTACCACTTAACACCAGTTTTAAAGAAGTTTCAGCTGGAAGAGTTTCCAGGTACCAGGTGGAGATGAGAGAAATGTGAGTTACACCAAAAATTGCAGAGCCCTGCCTTGGTTCAGGTTTGGGTCTGAACGTGGCTCTCCTGCACCCTGACTGGATGTCCCAGTTCTGGAATGTTCCTTAAGGTGTTCTCCTCCGAGGAGCAAAGGAGGAGAATTCAGCTCCCAACTCCAAGCAATTTCCAGAGGGGTGGGATCACAGAATCCCACATCTGAGCGTTGGTTTGACCATGTCTCAATTAGTGCCCATGTCTTGGATCATGCCTTAATTTTGTTTGTGTTTCTATGGAATGAAGATGCTCCAGTGTTAACTGAGAAGGGTCAATCAGGCCATGCAGAAATTCCCTCCTAATCCAGAGCCCTGAATTGGGCACTGCTGGCTCTGCAGTGTGTGCCCACATCCCTACTCTGTGGGAAATACGAATTTAGCTCAGCTCACAAAGAGAGCAGGATAAACCAATTTAAATTTGTCCTGCCTGGTTAGTTCCTGTGAGGCAAATTGGTGCACTTTGATAGTATTTAGATTTTATTGTGAAGTCAATA
>PYHW01009884.1:154383-176159 GCA_013186435.1 Turdus rufiventris
CACTAAATAACATTAGCTAAAATTAGAATTACAATCATTATGTTCTTATTGTATTAGCTGCTATGTTGTGATAATATGATCACAATATTTCGGCGTTATCAGTGATGGGGGTGGTGACAAACAGGCAATTCTGTAAATTCTTTGTGCAGCTGAAGCCAGGGTAGGAGAATGATGGGATAAAGCCTTTAATGCTCGCACTGACATCAGCTGAAAGAGTAAAGATCCAAAATTTGCGACTCAAAGGCAGCCCTTAGAAATTTAGATGCTCAGGAAAACACAGCTGAAGTTCCTGGAGGATGGACTTTTCTTTCAGGGCCATTAGAAAACAGAAGCTGAGGTGCCCAGAGCATCACCCCGAGATAATACATTGGTTTAACTTTACTCATCAACTCTTCAGGTCAATTTGTACTTTTTGTTTTGCAACTTTTTGAATAAAGAGAAAACCCCAAGATGAAATAATGCTACTAAAAGCTGCAGAGGGGCACAAATTCCAACCATGCCCTGTCCTAGAGCCTTGCTACAAACCCACAGCTCAATAAAAGTTTTCAGTGCCCACACAGACAAATCCTGTGCGTTTGAGAGGTTTTGTGTGAGCCCTCCATTTCTCGGTTTAAAAATACACAGGATATTAAATACATAAAATAATTTAAAGGGTTTGCTAAGCCAACAAAACAGGTGAATTTGTGAATCCATTATCTGTCCCTTCCCAGGTAGTTCAGTGTGATAACAAATGTTTGGATCTCAATATTTCAGCGGCCCAAGTGAATGAACAAGGAAGGAGCA
The DNA here is from genome assembly GCA_013186435.1 of Turdus rufiventris. Classification (NCBI taxonomy): domain Eukaryota; kingdom Metazoa; phylum Chordata; class Aves; order Passeriformes; family Turdidae; genus Turdus; species Turdus rufiventris. Next base: position 155,167 of record PYHW01009884.1, read on the forward strand.
GAACAATATTTCATCTTGAGGCTTTTTTTACTCTTTCCCAGAAGATGCTGTTAGCAGCGTGCAAAAAAATTGTATTATACCAAAACTGTACAAAAATAAATTCCCTCCCCCCCAGCCAATAGGTATTGTTTTACAGCTGGGAGATGGAAAACATATTGGTTGAAAACATTACAATATTTAAAAACCACATGGAGCTGTAAAAAATGGAATGAGTCCTTTAAATCTTTGATAAAATGGTTAATCAGTTGATCCTTAACAACTGCTATGTACAGAACAGAGAGCTTATAATTCACAAATGCAGGTTCAAGCAGTGCTCCCCAAGGATGGGGAGAACAGATTGAAACACTGAAAAGAAAGGGGAAGGAGACAGAGGGAAAGAAATAATTAAATAAAAATGTCAAATTCTTCATCGGCTTTTTTTTATATTTTGTGTTTTTCCTGCTCTTGTTCTCTGTCTCTTAACCCTGAAAAAAAAAATTCTCTCCCTCTTGATGGAAATCATCAGTTCAATATTTTTTGAATGCTAATTATTAAATTTGCTACTTTTTAAATCTAAGAAATCATCTGTACTTTGCAGAATTTAATCCAAAGGCTTGCTTGTGGTAGAAGAAAGAAAAGATATATATATTTTTTTCTTCTTCTTTTTAATGACAGTCCAACAATAGTCCCACAACTCACCAGTGCATTCCAAAAATTTCATGCTGTCATCATAAAAATCTGACTGTAGCAGAATGTGTCTGGCACTAGACAGAGCCCTAATGACCCTAAACTCACATACGATCCCTGGTGATCAGAAGAAGAAAAATACAGTAAAAATAGAGAAATATGTAAACTGCTTAAGTGACAGAAAAATATTCTCTGGAGAATGTCATTCATTTTTTTTTCCTGTCTTTCACAACTGTCAGAGGTACCAGGTCTCTGAACTTGTCTTTTGTGTTGTTTAACAGGAAGCATTGGAGAATTTTCCAGTCACTTGGAAAGTAAAATTAGTGATGAAGTGGGGTCGTTCCCCCATTCCTACAGCTCCTGCAGTTCCCACTATTTTAACAGGAACCCAGCACAACTTTTACAAATGTTGGGAGTGTCAAATTTCCCCCACCACACTTCTGTTTCCAAGGGTTCATTTAACGAGGATCTGTGTTACAACACAAACCAATAAACAAGGTTTGACTTAGAAATCATGGAATAACACATGCATTTAAAAAATAAAAAAAAGTGTTTTGAATGTGCTTTTCCACTTCTTTTTCCTGTTATACAAAATAGCTTTGATAGCTGATTGATTCCTCACATTGCTATAATTAAGCAGGAAGGAATTGATAGGATTCTTTGAAAGTTCAAAAGCTTTCCAGCGAAATTATACTGAAGAAACAAAGAATTTCATAGAGTTTGATATATTTTTGCCATATTGTGTGACATTTGATGTTTTTACCTCCAGCTTTTGAAATCAGCTTGATAGTAGAGGTTTCCTTCTGTCTTTCTCAACTGTAGAGAGATGACTGAAAATACAAATCATAAAATGCACTGACCCCAAAAGAAACGAGAAATATCAGTGTAGAGTTGCTTTGAATAAATTACAGGCACTTTAAAGCCATTTGGTGTTTAATTCATTGTGGTTTTTAATGCTAGCAGTTAGCAGGAGCCTTTCTGTGCTCTGTTGTATTTAGCTCTGCCACCACAATGTGTTTTACACATTTTGATTTCCCTGTGATTGGGTCTCGCTCTGGTTTTTGGGTTGGACTCTGAGTACCATGAGCAGGATTTTTTTTCAGATATTCTCGTGGGAATCCTTGAGGAATCATTTGGCTTTTATACTACTTTTGGGGTGGACAAAAATCAAACTTCCTTACAAATGAAATAGATTGATCAATAACAGAACCCTGGAATGATTTGGTTGGAACTTGAAACTCATCCAGTTCCATCCCCTGCCTTGGTTGCTTCAAACTTTGTCCATCCTGGCCTTGGACATTTCCAGGGATCCAGGGGCAGCCAAAGCTTCTCTGAGAATCTTCTGCCAAGACTTCCCCACCCTCATAGGGAGGAATTTCTTCCCAATATCCAACCTAAACTTATTCTCTTTGAGTTTAATATGTACTTTTCTATTACTAGGAGTGTGCAAAAAGGAAAAAAAAAAACATAGGACTAAAGATCTAAGTCACAGTTCAGACATGCAAAGATCCTGCACTGGGAGGGGAGAGGAAAAAAATCCCTTTTATCTGCAGATTCTGTCCTTTAAGGTTTGGAAATAACCACACTGGGGATTGCTCCTCTGTGTGAGCTGGACAAGAGTCTGTCAGGAAAAAAACATCATTTTAGTTGCTGATTCATCAGAAATTTTGCTGTCTTAGTCTCCTGTCAGAGAAGGTAAAAGTGAGCAAATTGTTGGCTCAATACAGTTCTAAGCTCTATTTCAGGATGGAAGGTGTGTTCCCAGCAAAAAGTGATTTCTTCCCATAAAAATGGACATCTCACCATACCAGGAGCTCGGAGAATGAGAAATCCTGATACATAAATCCTACTTGAAGTTGTCAGAAATCCCTGGAATTGTCCAAGGCCAGGTTGGACAAGGCTTGGAGAAGCCTGGTCTAGTGGAAGGAATGAGATGGGGTTTAAATTCCTTTCCAAGCCAAACCATTCTGGGATTCTGTGAAAAGTGAAGCACTCCCAGTGCTGAGGGTCACGTCAGCATCGTTGGTCCCACTCCCTCCTCTCCATCCATGCACATCCTCATGTTTAGTTGGAAGTTTATGGGCCTTTGTCCACATCCCTGTGCTATTTAATGCCTTGAAAATCTCAACAGTTCAAGTTCCCAACATCCTGATAGGCCTTGTCAGGAAAGCTTCATCTAAATAATCAACTTTAATCTCTCTTCTTGCAGTAGAACTTTCACTTCCCTTGCACACATCCTTTATCTTTGTTGAACTTGTATTTATGGGCCTAAGTTTTCTTAAACCCAAACAAAACAGTAATTTATCTACTTTATTTCTTTCAAAATGGTGTTCTTAAAGTACATCTTGCAGATAGATTATCTGTCCCTCACAGCAACGCCTCACAATGGGAGCCTAATAATTGCTCTTTTTCTAATTTCACTAAATGAGTTATAATTATTTTACGTCTGCTTTATGGTTACGGAATAGTATTAACCTAAGCTCTAATTATAATATAGCTCTCAAAGAAATGTATGGACACTAAATTGATGGACTGCCAGCTTATGTAGGAGCATCACATAAAGCAGATATACAGCTGGTGGTTTAAGGCATAGCATGTTAAAATTCAGGGGCACAACTTGTTCATGAATAAGTAGCAGGGTGTAAATTCATTGACTTTTTTATTTTTTTAGTGGATCAAACAGAGAAGGGCATGATTAATAACTGTCAAAAAAAAGTACAGTTGGAGTTGGATGTGACTTACACCAACAGGATTGGGAGACTCAAGCAGAGCCTGGAAGTCAGCTTAGTCAACAGTGCGAAGGTAATAATGGATATTTCACCTGTTTTCTACTGGTTTGCCATGTCCTGGAGCATTGGGAATGTTGCTGCCACAAATTAACCCCTTGTTTTTTATGTATAAAGTGATTCTTGACCAAATATCTTGAAATTCCCTTCTTGCCAGAGGTGGTAGAAGGTCAAAATACTAAGAACCGAAGTTTTTAACATCTTTGTGCACTTTACAGAGCTTCTACCTGCCCCTGCCAATGTGAGGTTTGGCTGCAGATCTGCAGCCATGGAGCCTCATCCCGTGCATCCCTGGAGGATGAATCTCCTCCCAGCAGAGCTCTCTGCAGCCCCCAGCTCCCCCACACACTCCGTTGCCTCCCCCTCCCAAAAGGGGACTCATGGCTCGCTCACCTCAAAGCAGAAAATCAGATACATTTGGGCATTTATCAGCTTTCCACTGGGCTGCTCAGCAGAGAGGTTATTTGTGTTTAAATCCCTGGGAGTGACCTTCAAGGTGGTTTTGCCTTCAGTATGAGAGAGTTCACTGGACAACACTGACTTTTTGCTGGTCATCTGGACCATCTCCTGGAACCAGCATCCCTGAAAATGCCCAAAACACGAGCAGAAGGGGGATTTTTGGTTTTGTGCAAGTGATGATCAGCTGAGGGTTGGACTTGATGGTCTTTTCCAAGCTCAGTGAGTCTGTGATTCCATCCCAACACAGCCACCAGAAGGATGCCTGACCACCCTGCAGCCCCCAAAACCAGGCACACCAGAAATAATCGACAATTTCCTCCCCTCAGAGTTGATCCCTGTCATGATGACTGTATCTGACACCCATTCATCCCAGACTGAGGTTTGAGATGCTGGGTGCAAACTTGGAGATGAAAAGTGCTGCTTGAATGAGCTTCAGACTAAACAAATTAAATGTGTAAAACACACCTGGCTCTTATCTCCCTCACAGCTGAACCCTGGACTATGAGAACTAAATAAAACCTACGAGCCATTTCCTGGCCACGATGGGAGATTTCCCCTGAAGTTTATTTTTTAAGCCTCGGTGTCTGTTTCCTAATTACTTAAAGGTCCATGGAATTGTTCTGTTGTATGAAATTTGATATAAATTGTTTACCAGACTTAAGGAGGTGAGGAGATTATGCACTTTCTTATTTTTAATATTTCTCTCTCCTATCTGCTGTGACCAGACAGAAATTTCAAGCAACAGTTCTTGACAAACATGTGGAGACCAGCCTGGGAATTCTGTAAGGTAAGGGACTGTCCATGATGCCAGAATGTCTGGCTGCTGCTTCTGCTGAGCAGCTCTGATCCTTTATATTTTGAAATTACTCTGTTGTAGCCATTTTCCATTCAGTTTGGCAATATATCCTTGTTTCTAAAGGTGTCTACACTTATTTGACTACACAAAATATTTACTTTTCTAAAGGGCAGCTTAACCTTTGTTTAAATTTGAGGTGAGTGAAAGGGCACTGTAATTATCTGCTGTATTATTTGTGTCATATCTGAGTTACTATGAAGGCTTAACATGCATTGCCCTTTATTAGGAAACTGCTTAACAAAACCCAATATAACCCCAGGTTGTGCATCCAGCAAATATTTTATTGAACCAAAGGCTTGTCCAGGAAACTTGGACTCTGAGAACATTCAGGTGGCAGAAACCTATCCCAGGGGATGGGATAGAGAGGGGTGGTTTGTTATGGCAGCTGGAGGCACTTTATTTTAAATTTCTTGCAGTCAGGTAAAGAGGAAAGCTGCTGCCTCTAGCTTGATGGGAAGTTTTGATCCAGTGAATAATGAGTTGTTAATCCCATTTTAGACAGAGACATCAATGTCTTTGCCACAGAAATTGTCTTTTAAGCAGAGCAAACAAACATTTAAGTACCCTGAGATTCCTGTGTCTGGTTAAGGACTGAAAAAGCTTCACCTGATAGTTTTGTGGGAAAATGAAAAGGAAAAATGAGCATCAAAGAAATCTGCAGGAGCCACAACCCCACTGGGAATTTGTATGGATTCTCAAGTAGTACAGGAACCAGCATTCAATAATACAAGTTGCATTGTGATAATGCAAAAATGAAGTTATTTAAATGGATGGAACATACTACCAAAGAAAAAAAAAAATATTTTTTTTTTCCAGGTGGGAGCCTTGTCTGTATCAATAACTGATCCTGCTCTCCTACAGAAATTCATGAGGTTGCAGTTAGGATTATTTCAGAAAAGAAACTGGAATTTGGTCAAGTCAGGCAGGTGACTCCTTGGTTAGCTTGGTTAGGGACGTCCCTTCTAATCCTGGGTGACAGAGCAGCTGCCCCTCCCAATAAAATCCCAATAATGTCCCCAGCAGGAGCCCAGCTCTGGTAGCAGAGATGCTCTGGAGAGCAGAGTGCACTGATTTAAAGTCAAGGAACTTTGTGTGAATCTGTTGCTTGGAAAATATCCCAGGAGCAACTTATGGTGATGGAGTGTGTGTAAATAATCAGCACCTCCCAGGCTGCTCCCAAGATAAAGCACCATGGCCGGGAAGGGTTGCTGCTTCATCCCATCACTCAGCTGCTTTTATATCTCCATGGCAAAGTAGCAAATATATATGGATCTGGAGGAGCTTGATCCATGGCATGCTCAGAGCAGGGTTTTTGTATTTGTGTGTATTTATGGTCACTGGCTAAAGGAGCAGTGACCTTCTGATAGATTAATATAAAGTACTTCAGATACAGTGGCACTGGGAAAATGACTTTGACAGTGAATCCACTTGTTAGTGCTGGAGTTGCTATGCAAGTCTAGGAAACTAGAGGCCTTCAGCTTAAAAATCTGTCCTAAAAACCAGCCTGGCCACCAATGCCCACCACTGCCCCGAGCCCAGCACAGTTTTATATAGAGTCAGCCCTGACTTCCCAGTAAATCGAGTTCCTTTGTCCCTCGCTCAACACGTCCCTTTTAACAACATCCATTTATGAACATCAAAGAGAAGACAGGGGTGGTGGGAGACAGCCAGAGCTGGATTGCACAGCCCCCCGAGGGTCAGGTGAGAGGATTGCTCCGTGGAAAGCTGCTGTGACAAAGGGAGGCAGAGGGACATGTCTGTGACCCTGCAACAGGGCCAAGGCGAAGGTGCCCCGCAGGGAGGCTGTGCTGGTGGAGCACCAGGGCTTTGTTGTTCCACTGATAACGTGATGGGCTCAGCTGGAAACCATGCCATTTCTTCCCCTCGCTGAGGATAAAGTCAGGGCTCTAAAAACACCAAAGAGAACATTTTCGAAAAGAGCTGCCTGAGACAGAAGTCTGGGATCAGGAGCTGTCTTGTAAAAATCCTGGGGAGTGTTGTTAACCCTCAGAGCGCGTTTGGGGATGTGTCAGTCTTCCAGGGATGCTGCTCCTGCCAGGAAATCATAATTTATTGAGGTCAAGGGGGTTAATGGGTTGGACTATGTGCTACCAATTGGTAGACATAAAATATATTTAGTTCTGTGACAAACCTAAAAGGTTTTCAATAGGGGGAGGCTAACAATAAAATGTGTGATGAGTCGTTCTATTATTTTTCTCTGAGAGTGTTTTTTTCTTTCAAACACAAAGGAAAAAGAGAGAAAACTGATGTTTAAAATGAAATTTAAAAAAAGCTGGGTAGCTGTTATGTTGCAGATGTGCGTTTTATAGTTTAATATTTTTTGTGTGAAAAAGCAGTTGGGATTCTAAGCAGACATGATGTAGAGCAATTTAAAATTAATAGAGCACTTCAAATTTTTAGGAGCACTTTAAGTTAGAAGTGATCTTGGTTTTGGGCAGGCTTGGTGTAGAAAGATGTAATATTATGCAAGAGTTCCAGATATAAGAGAACATATTGGCATCAAGGCAAACACTAATTCAGCAGATTAGGACAAAACAGATTATTTAAAATTCAGCAGAACAAAAATCCAAACAACAAAATTTGTCTTACTCTGTTCTTTCAGTGTAATTACTCAGCTTCCATAGTTCTGTTACTTTAAATATCCAGTGTGAGATGGAATGAAGCATCTCAGATAAGAATATTGAGAGCGAGAATATTGCTGAAAAATGAAGAAATTCTGCTCTGAGCAGAATTCTGGGCTGAGTGTCCCTCCCAGGGAGATGCAGATTTTGGACCAGTAGTGGTGGTATCTGTCTGTCTTTCCTAGGTGGAAGAGCAGAGGAGACAAGCTCATTATTTGCTCTCTCAAAGGCCACAGAGGCAAGACTGGGCTAATAAATTATCTTTTAAAGTAAGTGAATGCTTCTGCTGCCTCATGCCCTCCCCTTAGCCTTGCACTACCTTTCCTGGATGCTGCACCAATCCCTGGATTTTCTTCCTCAGCACAGAAGTTTTCTGCACTGGGTCAAGTTGGGCTGAGCTTTTGGTTTGCTGTTTGCTTTGTGGTCGTGGAGTTCTGTTTGTTTGTTTGTTTGGAAATTATTCTTGCACCATCAGCAGCCTCCACACTTGGAAATAAATGGAGCAAGTGGAGATTTGAGTGCTAAAAATGTAGAGAGGCAGAGCTTAGGGGGCATGGGTTAGTGGTGGATTTGGCAGAGCTGTGTTAACAGTTGGATTTGATGATCTTAGAGGGTTCTTCCCAACTTAATAATTCTGTGATTCTGTGCTTCCATACAGAACTGCTCAGTTTGCCTGAGTGTGATTTGTTTAAACCTCCCTGGAGCAGCCTGTGTTGTGGCAGGGGCGAGAAGGGAAATCTCTGGAGCTGGAGGATGCCTGGTGGGAAGCAGGACAGGGGGTGCCCCCATGGACTAAAAGAGAGTTCCCCTGGCTTGATGAAGGCTCTAAAACCAGATCAAATGCTTGGTTTGAAGCACATCCAGCACTTGGTAGAACTGGGCCTGAGCTGCCATTTGAATTAATCCCATCTCACCTTGTCTGTGCAGATCAGCTGCTTCAGTACCAATATCCATCATGATCCGGCCAAAACACAGGAGCATCCCTCAGCTGTCACACTTTAGGGGCTGGAGCTGTGGGTCAGGTGTAAAAGGCACAGAGAGAGAGGCTGGGAGAGACAAACACTGACCCTGCTCAGCTGGTGAAAAAATAAGGGTGGTCTGGAGGGTGAGACAGGAAACCTCAGCTCTTTTTCCAGGGGGAAACATCAAAAGTACCCTCAGTTTTGCAAAAAGTGGGTTCTCTTTTTAACAGGGCCATTTTTTATTTTTTTCCCTCTAATCCTTTCTTTACCAAGTAACAAACCTAAAAGTGTGACCCTAATTTATGGTGCATTGATAGAAACCAAATCATATTATTACTATCCACACCTATAAGGGTAAAGTGTTTAATGGGCTTGAAGCAGTTCTCCACCAACAGGAGCACACAATAAATACCTGGATACACAGATTTTAGGTACTTAAAGCTTTTTATTGCACCAGAAAGATCAAGTGACTTTGACTACTGCATCCCAAATAAGTTTATTCCTGCAGAATTCCTGTGAGTGATTTAGTGGGTAACCAGATATTTCGTCACTCCCAAGAAATTAAAGATAATGTATTATGTGCCTCCTTTGTTATCCTTTTGTATTGATTTGCATTCTTTGCCATTTTGACATGCACTTTTTTATATTATTAAATGATGTTTTTGTGATAACGCCTGGATGTTGTATCCCATTGGACAAGGCAAACATGATAATGAAAAATGTGATCCCTCCCTCCAAGTCCTGTTCCCTCTACATTTATTAGAGTTGTATACATTAAAATGTTGTAGAATTTTTCAGTGTCTGTCTGTACATACAGACACTCATGTCTACATCAGGGGGAAAAATCATCTGTATTTTAATAGTTATGCCAACTAGCAATGTTTCATACAAACAACATAAAACACGTCAAATTTAATAGAGGATATATATATTTCTTTTAATCTATCCCCTATATTTCTGTATATGTGGTATGATTTTATGAGCTAAACTCTAGTGGATAATTTGGAAAAAAAAATCTATATGAAATGGCAAAGAAATTTTCCCAAAGTGTTTTGTTTTATACATGTAATATAAAGATATCACTTTGTGTGTGCACACTTTGTTTTTCTAATTTATAATAAAATGTACAAGAATATTTTGGAAGCAAATGGTTTCAAATCAGACACTTGGGTTTACAGCTAAAGCAAAGGAAGAGAGCAGACATTCTCTGTTTCCACAGAAATGGGAAGAGTTTTATTACCCAGAGTCACACAAAATTATGTTCTCCATCACAGTCCTTGAATTGCCTGACTTTTTCCCTTTTCCAACAATCCCAATTGAACTGGTAAAAGTTTTTTGGAATACCTTAAAGTCAAACCAAACCTTAAACCAAGGTCAGAAGCAAAGTCAAGCCAAACCTTAAACCAAGGTCAGATTTCACGTGTGGTCATTAAGAGGAGGCAACGGGACATCTGCAGAGTTTAAAAGATAAATAATTATTGCAGGTACCCCCTGCCTTCTGACATGAATCTCCTTATAAAAGGCAAGTCACAACACTGGTGGTTTGTAGGACTGGAGTAATCCTACCTGAACAGGAGAAATAATCCAGCAGCGAGGCCGGGCCTCTCCTCTTTGCGCGATAACGCTCGCGCCTGAGCCCGGCCTAAGCAAGGCGGGAGTCGGGATTAACTGCCAGCAGCAAAGGCTGATTTACAGAAACCACATGAGGAGTTCCTGAGCACAGCCCAGATAACAAAAATATTATCACTGCTGTTTACAGTGAAGCCGCTCAGTTTATTTCTCCGAGTGCTTCGTTATGTATAAAAGATGCCAGCGATAGGCTCGCAGTCAAAATAAACAGGCAGAAAGTGTTCCACATCCACAGTTTGGAGAGAACAGTTACTTTGCTATTTATTTAATAATTGACCATAAATGGAGTCAAAGTGCAAAGGAAAAAAAAAAAAAACCCTAAAAAAAAAAAGCAGCACACTAAGGGCTTTTTGAAAGATTGATAAATAATGTGGAATCTCAATTAGGCTTTAGAAGGAATGCAGATATTAAAAATTTGGTCAAGAATCTAATTAGCTGGAGGTAATTAAACAGTCTCACACGGGGTCATTAATCTTTTCCACAGACCTTTGATGTTTTGCACACTGTCTTCTAGTCATTAATAAAATTCATAACACTCCTCTTTGTGGTGTTTTATCATCGTGTTTTTCTCTGTAAGAGCATAGAGCAAGTGTCATTGTATCACAAGGGCCTTACTTTAGTTAATTCCTTTTTTTCTGCTTGTTAGACTTAACTCTTTCTTGCACCAAGCGTTGCCAATTCATGCCAGAAGTTTTAAGACAGGTTTTAAAATCCTTGTTTTGCCATTCCCCACAGCTTTCAAACCCTGTACATTGAGACATGAACATTTCTGATGCATCTCGTCGATTAACAAAGTTTTTTTTCATATCTAGCTCATCTGTCCAGTGCTTGATTTTGCAACCTGGTTCATTTATTATTCACATAGAAAATGTATTTTATTTTGCTTTCTTCCTTCACCTTCCGTTTCTCTTGATGGCAAGTCCCTGGGAGACATAACCTGTAGCATGCGGTTAATTTTAGTGGCATAACCAGAGTGCTCTTGAGGATGGGGCTGTGATAGAAGTGAGGAATAATTATGAAAAAGAAAACCTAAGTAAAATGGAAATTTGTTGAACGTGACTGATTTTATGTACAGTCTCAGTACAGTACTTCAATAATGCATAATCCTGACATATTTCAAAGACAAACTGTGCTCAATAATAGCTGAATTTAAAAGGCAAGAAAGCTACAAAGGACGCCTTTGGAAGATAGAGCTGATTTCTATTACAAATATTAATATCCATTCATTTTTAGCCTTTGTGTGTTGTGTATTTATGGCTGTTTGTATGACAAGACCCACGTTCATGAGCAGTTCCGTGGAGTTGTGTGAGTACTTATAAATAGAGGGAGATACAAAGGGTTTGTTAATGAAATGTTTGTGCCTGGACAGAGACATTTCACATTTTAGGAGACTTTATTCCATTGTTTTGTGTGTTGATTTGCGGGGTTTGTATTTTGGTCGGAGCTGTTTCAGGCAGTTGTTTGTGGCAAAAAGGTGTTGAGTCATTAGAAGATACTGAGGTAATACTTCAGGTAAGAGAGCAGAGATTGCAACATCAGCTTTAAAATCTGCACTTTTCCTTTCTTAATAAAAAAGGGGAGAGCTGCAAAATAATCCTTTAAATGCTGTTAAAAATTGCAACAACTGCAAACATTGGCAGGGATCATTTTGGTGATTTTATGACTGATTTGCACAGCAGATTTATGCCTAAAAAACGAGTGATCCTATGGGCAGTTTTAAAAAGAATTCCCACTTCTGGAGTAAGAGGAATTAATGAGAGACAGGAATGAAAATCCCTGGCAGTTTGCAGTCATCCACAGCAATCACAGTCTGAACTTGTGAGTGTTGTTTTATTAATCTCCTCTGTCCTCCCCTTGCATATTTGTTTGATAAGTCTCTGTCACTACTTGTAGCTGCTGCTTTCTGCAGCATCTTCTATTAAGTTCAGATCCAAAATGCAGCAGAAGCCTGCACAGATCAGGGGAAAAAAAAAATAAAAATAGAATGCACAGCTCCAAGGCTTTGGGTAAAAAAAATACAGTTTCTTTCTCAATTTTAAATATAAAATGTTACGTGTCATTTTCTCAGAGGAAGGAAGTGATTGCAGTTATTTTATTTCCACATTACTGAGCAAAAATGTTTCCCTCTAAAAATATCAACCCAACAGCAGAATATTTTGCAGAGTGATCCACTTAAAAGTGAGTGGGAGATGGCCAACAAGGATTGTTCTCTTTTGTGTTTACTTGTAATTTATAAACAAGTTCTGACAGTCTTTTTTTTTTTTTTTTTTTTTCCTGAAAACACTAGGAAGCAAATTTTATGTTTTTTTATTCATATTGAAAAATTGTTTCTTTTTTTCTGTTTAAGACTATTTCCATAGCTGGAAAACTGACAGATATCTTTAAAAGATGAAATGGTGAAAACTGAGCAGTTGCTAAGAGAAAGTCCTGCTAAAACTGCTTTTGCTTTCCTTTTATTAATTTTTTTTTTCCTTAATGCTCGTGCATTTTCAGGGACTAATTAACTTTTCAAAAGGACTTCATCTTTGGTGATTTGACCTTGCTTTCTTTTACAGTGTGAGGCACTCAGTAACCTCAGGAGTTCCACCAGGAAAACAAAGGAGGGATGATCATGTCCCTGATACAAGCAAACAAAACCAGAGCAGAGTTCTGAGGTCCTTAAATTCAGCTTTTTACCGTGAGAAATACACTAAAACAACTTAAAGAGTCTCTAAATCAAGGTTATTTCAATGATAATTTGAAAGTAAATTGCAGCTGTCACCTTGTGACTTTTTCCAAGCGATGGTAATGAGATCCATAGGTGATTTCAACTGCTTAATAATAATGAGATTGATACAGGGAACGCTCAGATTGGCAACAATTTGATAATTGTGTGAGCAGGAAGAACTAGCCCTCCCTGGTGGTTTGAAAACATAGCTGAGATTTGAGGAGCTGCACAGAGCTCTTATTTAATCTGAGCAATTCTATAATGATGTGAAAAGGTAAGTGTTTTTGATTTAGTGATGTCTATATTTCAAGAGACGAGATGTTGGTGATAAAGGAAGAGAGAAATAAGAAAAAAAAAAAAGGCAAAAGATGAATGGCTGGTTTCTGGAGACATCTTTTGGCTTAATATCTAACACCATGTCTGTCTGTGTGCATTTCTCTCCGTTTTCCCACTAGGAAAATAGAATACTAATTAGATTTTGATTACAGGCAGTTTTTAAAGTGTGGAATGCACACTCACATTTTTGCTGTTAAATTCTCCTCTAATAGCTGGACACAAGCCTTTGAATTTGATTTGCTATCAGGGCTGATCAGCTGGAAAGAAGCCATGTACATGTTGTTTAAAAACATGTACTTTTTTTTTTCCTGTGATCAAAATTGCTTGAGAACTTCCTGGTGATGAATTACAACCCCAATGAAACACTTGTTTGGAAAATTTTTAATTCTTGATAATTTTTGGCACATTAATGACTTAAAGGTTAGGAGGTGAGGATAAAATCCTTCGCTATAGAAACCAAAGAGTTTGGGATTTCTATTAAAATTACTGGGGTTTAAATGGATAAAGAACTGTAAAGATCAATTAAAATATAAAATACAACCTAGAAGTTCCCCAGGGTGTACAGGAGCTCTGAATTCAGCACAGATGCTGCAGGTTGGCCCTCTTCAATCACCTGGGTCCCTCTTTTGTCCTGCTGAGGAACCAGGAGAGAGGGGAGAGAGTCCTGGACGAGTCCTCATCTCTCCCTTGACCAGCAAATGTAATTGAATTTTGTTGATGCAGAATAAGAAATACATAAACATACATAAATATATAAAATTCCTGAGCACAGATGCAATTTTTTAATATTCTAAATCCATTTTAGATACCACGCTTCCACTTCAAACCGGTTTTGGGGTGGAAAAAAAAAAAAGAAGCAATCTTAAAAGAAGTGCTGCTGAATTTGCATTTATCAGGGTGAAATTTAGCAGTTCAGAAAGCAGTCCAAAATGCTGAAAGTATTTATTTTGTATACATGGACTGTATTAGACATCTTTTAACTGTAGGGAGAAATGCTGGGAAAAAAAAAAAAAAAAAGATGATGGAGGAGTTTTTTGTGTAGATGGGATAACTTTATAGAAATGAGATTATTTTATAGCAATAAGCTGTTGGAAAATGTGTAGTGTGGCTGGGAAAAAATAATTAGCCAAAGCATGACTTAATAGGAGCTTCGTGCAACACTGAATTTAAAGGAATGCATTGTCTAACAACAACTGATCTGAGCCAGACCTCATCTTTAGAAAGAATGTAACTCCTCAATAACGGGGCTTAAAAAACCTCCAGCGAGAAGTTTCCCTGGGAAGTCCATAAATATCAATTAGGGTGTCCATTAGGTCGCATCAAATATTTCCTTTGCCTCATCTGAGCCTTCCCTGGGCTGAGTTCCTCAGGGTTTTTGTGCATCCCTGCTCTGGGGGATGAGCAGACAAAGGTGTAAATCTTTGGAGGTTCGGTGCCACCTCCAGCTCCCCATTTTTTCTAAGTTCATCCCACGACCAGCTGGGCAGGGAGGAAACTCAGGGCTTTGGGGCCATGCTATCATTTCCTCCTCGGTTTTCTCTCAGCCCCTTCTGCCAGCAAATGGCCAATAATGGGAGATTTGCATAGGGCAGGAGGAGCAGGCTGGAGATGGGCTTCAGTGCTGAATTCCCTGCTAAATGTAGTTATAAAAACTGGACTAAAGAGGGCAGGAGATGCTCTATTTAAAAAAGAAATGCAGGCGGGCAGACAGTAAAACTCCACGGGGAAACAATAATATATATTTCAGTATATAATAAAGTGATTTATTTTCAATAAAATCTGTAAAACTGCTTTAGTTACTTTGACACCTTGATTAACTGGAGTTTCAAAGATATTTGTGTGTGTGTGAACCTTCTTCATACCAACAGTCCCGAATACTTTATTGCATCTGCTATTGAATATGTATGTTTTAAAAGCATTTGCTACACTGTAGTTTTACTGGATGTCAGGGACAAAATAGATTAATATTAGACCTCAGCCAGAAAGCATTTCTGTGGCAGCACATGAAATGTGGCGCTCTCCACTGCCGACGCTCTCCCTGACTTATTCCTGGGGATGCTTTATCCAGAGCTACGGGCTCTGCGAGAGATTTATTCCCTCTAAAATCGCTGATTACCATTATAAAACCTTAAAAAAAAAAAGTTTGCAGCAGTTGAGGAAATTTCAGAGCTGGAATAAAAGGATTAGGAAAGGCAAGGGTGCATTGTGTGGGCACGGTTAGAGGGATCTTCCTGCGGGCTGTACATCAGGGAGTGGAAAAACTTTATTGCTCATCCCCTGCACCTCAAAGCAGCACAGCACCTTTAAGAGGTTGTGCTGCACCTTCCAAAGGTGCCAGAATATTTTCCTGAAGCCTCTCTGTGGGATTTTTGGGGGATTTCAATGCACATGACCTCACACCCGAAGGATGTGCAGCAAATACTTTCTCTTGTGAGCACAGCGGGGAAAATTTCCATGGGGAGGAAATCCTAGCATTGAGAAAGGCTTTTTCTCCTTTTCCTTCACACATGCAGGCTCTGGGCTTCCAGAGGGTGGAGGATCTGTGGGAAAGGGACTTCTCCTGCCTTCTCCTGCCTCCTCCTGCCTCCTCTTTCCTTCTCCTGCCTTCTCTTTCCTTCTCCTGCCTCCTCTTTCCTTCTCCTGCCTTCTCCTGCCTTCTCCTGCCTCCTCTTTCCTTCTCCTGCCTCCTCTTTCCTTCTCCTGCCTTCTCCTGCCTCCTCTTTCCTTCTCCTGCCTCCTCTTTCCTTCTCCTGCCTCCTCCTGCCTCCTCTTTCCTTCTCCTGCCTTCTCCTGCCTTCTCCTGCCTCCTCCTGCCTCCTCTTTCCTTCTCCTGCCTTCTCCTGCCTTCTCCTGCCCAGCACAGTGGGTAGCCCAGGTGTAGAATTTATTTCATGCAGGGCATCCTTGGGTTTGAGCTGGATGCAAATGGCACAGCAGGGATATGGGAGATGAGGGAATCTCCCTGTCTGGAAGTTCTCTTCCTGCTCTTTTGGAGCCCTTTTCTCCATACGAACACAAGGGTAGAGAGAACAAACAATCCTGGAATGGTCTCAAAATCCATCCCAATCCACCCCTGTCAGGGGCAGGGACACCTTCCACTGTTCCAGGGTGTTCCAGCCTGGCCTTGGACACTTCCAGGGATCCAGGGGCAGCCACAGCTTCTCTGGACACCCTGTGCCTGAGCCTCACCACCCTCACAGGGAAAATTTCCTCCCAAAATCCAACCCAAACCTGCTCTGTTTCAGATTAACCCCATTCCCTGTGTCCTGTCCCTCCATCCCTTGTCCCCAATCCCTCTCCATCTCTCCTGAAGCCTCTTCAGTCTCTGGAAGGGGCTCTGATCTCTCCCTAGATCCTTCTCTTCCCTTCTCCAGCTCCTATTTTTTGAAAGCATGGCTCTGACAGGACTGAGGGGCGCTCAGCTGGGTCTAGACCCCATCAAAAGCTGAGTGTCCCCTCATTCCTGTGCTTAAATAATGTGGAATCTTTCCAGGAATTTTCTGGTGCTGGATAGGACCAAGTAACACACCAGCATGAATTTGAATTCTACTGTTAAATACAGTTTTAGTTTGATTTATTTTGTCCACCCTGTGTATATTCACAGACTGTATCTTACCAGAAAAAATAGTACAAGCTGGATTTACTTATTTTATATCTACTAATTCCTACATGTTTTAGATATAAATAAGTACTACTAAAATGATAAAGAAGCACACAGTAAGTTTAATAATAAGACTGCATTCTTTTTTTTTTTTTTTTTCTGGGAGAAGAGGCAGAGTTTATTTTAAAATGATTCAAACCCCAACACCTTCAAGAATGTTGAAAATTTGCTCTCTTGTGTGTATTGACAAGCTGAGTGGTTTGTTTCTGCTTGAACATAGCAGAAGTTTGTTGCTGTTGTTGGTTAAGTGCTTCCAGTGTGTTCATCTCAGACAGTATTAACAAGGAATAAACAAGACCTCACTGGAGGTTTAGAGAACCAGCAGTATTTATGTGTTCAGAGCTCATTTTAAATAAAGATCCTCTTTTGGGGATGTCAAAAGGACAGAAAATCAAGACCACAGGTTTTCCCTGTCTGAGAATGTTTTGTTTTTTTTTTTTTTTAAACTCCTGAAGCTTTTTAGGTTACTCCAGCCCTGAGTGTGTCAGTCCAGGGAATGAACCAAACAGAAAAAGCCAAATTCTTTTTGTACAGAAAGATTAGGAGCTGGTCTGGGGAAGAAAGTCCAAGAGTAAACAAAGGTTGCACGATTCCCTTGGGAAAACACTAAAGTTCTGTGCCATGTGTTAAATGTTCCTGCAAGCCTCCCAATGTTGGTTTGAATTTCATATGCTCTGTGACACTTTTGTTAATGTATCACCACATAAAGCTGAGAGCAGAGAGACACCAAAACTGTACAGACAACTATGCATAAAAAGAGCATTAATAACTTCCTGGACTTTTTTTCCAAGGTTGGTGATAATTTACGCCACAGAATTAAAGCTTTTTTTAAGTTGTCAGAATGCTAAAATGAAAAGTATGCAAAATTATTCCGGTTTGAGATGTAAATTATGCTGCCAGAAGGATGGGTGATGTATGTAATGGAAGAATTAGGTCTCTTAGACTAAAGCAGATTCTGGTAAATCATAAAATATGTAAGGAGTCTGTGACCAACCCTGGATTTGCTAAAATGAATATACATGTGATATAAATGTGATGATATAAATGTGGTAACTTCTGCTGGTAAAGTTGGGCATTTCCATGGACAGACAATTCCCAGCAGCACGGAGCTTGGGGTCAAAACTGCTCAGGGTGCCCACATTCACCTCTGAAGGAGTTTTACTCTTTTGCCATTATTTTCTAATGTCCAGCCCTGGCACAGCTGCCCAGGGCAGGGGTGGATCCCCTGGAGGGGTCCCAAAGCCATGTGGATGTGGCACTTGGGGACATTGGCAGTGCTGGGGGTGGTTGGAATTGATCATAAATCCTAATCCAGGCTCTTGGGCTGTGGCCACCCCCAGGAAATCACTGTCCAGCACCTGAATGATGTACAGGAGGCATTTCCCTGTTTGCTCAGGAGAAATGGCAACCAGGAAGTTTTTTTAACTTTTATAGTGAAAAGCTCAAGCTTCTCTCAGCAGGCAGTGAATAAATTCTTTTAGTCTGTGTTTATATCTGTGACATGTATATATACACACAGAGCTATGTACAGAATCTAACTCTGAACTTTCCTTCTTTTGCTTTTCCCAAAGGCTCTGGAGAGCTCTCTTGCCATCATCAGGATTTTCTCAGATTTGGGTTGAGTTCACCTCTCACATATTTGTAAACTGGAAAATAAAGTTACTGTGGAGCCTGTTTGACAAACTCCTTTTGTTAGTATCATGGCTTATAAAGTTTACTTCCAAGAAATGAAGACATGGCAGTGTTTATGCCCATAGACTGAAGCCAAATTTCCTTATTTTCTTTGGCATATAGAAGCTCAGGTTCAGTATCCTCAAGATGCATAAATTATGCAGGTTTGACCAAAGAGCTTGAAAGAATTGGCACCCATACCTACCATTTATGGATAATTTCATTTTGCTGTCGTATCTCCCCAAAGTTCAATCTCTAACACAGCTTTTGAACTCTCAAGGTGTTAAAATTCGCTCTCTGTTCCTCCAGGAAGACAGAACCTTGCTGGGATGGCAGGATCAGCAGCTGGGTGAAGTGTCAGCTCTCTGACCCAATTTAGCTTTCCTTTGCACCACTTCCCCTCTTGGTAGTGACCAGTGAAGAATTTTTTAAAAGAAGAATGCTGGTTTGTCTTCTTTATCAAAAATGCTTTCCCAATTTTTGTAGCAATAGGCAATGCAGCCCATTTGTAACATCCATGGAACAGCACCCATGGCATGTCGATTTTGCTGTTTTTCTGGCAGAATTTGAGCTTCTTCAACCTCCCACTCTCAGATTTCTTCCTCTGCAGTATTTTTGATGCTCAGCAAGTCCCCGATTTCAGGGCTGGCCCGTCCCTTCTTAATCACCTTGCAAAACAGAGCAGCTTCATTTAGGTGATAATTTCAAATTGTTTTGTAGAGGATTAATTAAATCTGCTCTTTTCCATTGAGGCAGAATTCCTGCTCACTTTGGGGTGTTTTATACAAATTCTCTCTACTTATTCTTTTAAAATTTTAAGCCATCAATTCCGTTTCCATGTTTCTGTGAAGTGCCCAAATCAAGTGCTGGTTTTATGCAGAAGTTTCATATTTGTGCTCCTTGTCTTTCCTAACTGAAATCTGTTGTAAGTTGAAGTTCCACAATTCACTTAATTCACTTTTAAAATTGACTTTAATACTTTTTTATTTTTTATTTTTTATTTTTTTTTACCCTGGTCTGCACTACCTGTGGATTCAAAGGCCATTTAAACATTTATCTGTTTTTTTCACCCTATTTCCAGAGCGTTTCAATTCCCACCAGCCCATCCAGCTTCTGTGTTCTTCTAACCCATCTCTTTAATTTCTTTTGATTGTTTTCAGCACAGTGATGTGTTCATCCATCACTTCAGACCTGCATTACACCTTCCCTGTATTTTCCACTCTTTTGCAGAAGACTTCCAAGATCCTCACATAATTTATAAATCCATTCCTGAGGAACCAAGAAGTGTATAACCGTACAATGAGTCTGTGTTTGCACACAGTCGTTGGGCAATTTCAGCCACTGAGAAAAATGATCATAATGTTATTAATTTCATGTAGTGAAAGTGGGCAGTTGGGTACATGGAACAAAATTAAATAAATCAGTGAGGAGGAAGATAAAACCTCAGTTCAGCTGTGACTGAGTGAGGATTCCATGCTGGAGAGAGGAGAAACCACATTCCACAATTCCTGTTTCTCCTGGAACCACTCGTGTACCACTGACCTGCTTATTAAACCAAATCTTACATTGAAAACATGAAGGCTACAAATTCCAATATTCCCAGACTGATGAATTTCAAGAAGATTTTGTATTTTCTGCTTTATGCCATAGGCTGAAGACACAGAACCTTGTGTTCCCTGGGATCTGTGCAAAGAGAGGGAGCTCTTCAGCTGAGTTCAAAAAACTTTTGGAAAAGCATCTCAGGCACAGGGTGGGATTTTTGGGGCTGTCCTGTGCAGGGCCAGGAGCTGGATCCCTGTGGATCCTTTCCAGCTCAAGATACTCTACGTTCTGTGATCCATCACAAGGCTCACCCCAGAGCTGAGTGCCAGCCTCTCTTCAAACCTGATGCCCTGAAGTTGTCATCCCTAATTTGCTTCATTTGCAGCCTGTGAAATATCCGAATGCTTTAGGAATGGTGCTTAATTGTAGGACCCCCTGGTGGGGAGAGTGATTTCTGTGCTAATAGATCAGGAGCCACAGCACAGGGATGTCAGCAAGGAGCAGCTCCCCAGGGCTGCAGGTAACAGCCCCAATCCTGACCCAGCCTGGAGCACACATCCCTGAGTGGAGCTGCAGCTGGCAATGAGCTCCAGAAAATCAGGGGCTCAGAAATAACAGCCTCCCGGGAACAGTTTGGGTTAGGGAACTTTACATCCCACCAGAATCTGTGATAGAGATTATCAATTATCTTTCTTTTCTTATATCCTGTCCAGTTTATGCACTGAGGCTGATAGATATCAAAGGTAACACATACAGTAATGTACAATACATAAAATCGTGTACAGTTATGCAGATTATAAAATTACACCGGTAAATCTTTGTAGCTAATTGTTTTTTCACTCATCTTAATGCACAGAACAAGTGTTTGCTGTGAACTGAATAAGGAAAGGCTTGGAAAGAAGTGACAAACAAATGCTGCATCATTGCAAGTATCAAAGTACAAAGTTAAGACTGGCCACAGGCCTTAAGGTCAAAACACTGGTGGTTTTTTTTGTTTGTTTGTTTGTTTGCTTTTGTTTATTTTTTTCTTTTTGTTAGTTTTTTGGGTTTTTTGGGGGGGTTTGTTTTTTTTTTTT